>NWSH02000081.1:868327-888601 GCA_002382865.2 Heliothis virescens | reverse complement strand
ACTTTTTATATGAACTATAAACTGACGAAACTATGATATTTCGCAAATAAAAACGTTTTTTTCAGTTACATTTAAATTGTAAGAAGTTTCGGAGTTAAACAAGGACATCAGAAATTACTTTGTGGGATAATTATTAACCGCCAATCATAAGATCACGCCTCTTAATTGAATGTTTAACTTAGGTTAAAACATGAAAAAAAACATTTTATATTTGAATTTCCCGCTTCTAGTCGTCGCATTCACCTTAATGCTCTCCTATATTTGAGCTAAGGTTCAACGTTAACTTGGTTAAAAGTAGTTATACTACATATGCAGTAATCCAAAATCCAACAATAAGCTCACTTCAAACATGTATTACGCTTGAGCATTTTATCTCAACTCTAGTCCAACTTGGCAAATGCTCTGAAACTCTATGCTCGACACTTCGTTGTCGATGATAGATTTTTTAGTTTATGAATAGTTTTTTTTTTCAATCTTTCATTCAAATCAAAAGTCAAATCTTGTTTATCAACAAGTTTGAATTTGCTTTATTTATCATAACTTTTAATTAATGTTCCAAGTTTATACTAGATCAATCATTAATTTGTTCACGTGATTAATTGGCGAACAGTTATACAACAGTGCCTTATTTTGAAAAAGAATAAAATAAACTTTAGAAATAACCTATAAAGCAGCATTGTCTTCTGAAAAGTTAAAAAGATGTCGGGAAAATTATGCATTCCTGGCATGGCGACTAAGTGCATCGAATATAAGAATTGTCGCTGGACCTGGGAACTTATGAAACTTAGAGGTTACATTTATGCAACTTTGTGTGGCACTCTCAAAACAGAAATCCTCTCTCCTATGCGACGACTAGAAGCGGGAAATTCAAATATAAAATGGTTTTTTCATGTTTTACCTAAGTTAACATTCAATATGAGGCGTGATCTTATGATTGGCGGTTATAATATACCACAAGGTAATTTCTGATGTCCTTGTTTAACTCCGAAACTTTTTATTATGAACTATAAACTGACGAAACTATGATATTTCGCAATAAAACGTTTTTTACAGTTACATTTAAATTGTAAGAAGTTTCGGAGTTAAACAAGGACATCAGAAATTACTTTGTGGGATATTATAACCGCCAATCATAAGATCACGCCTCTTATTGAATGTTAACTTAGGTAAAACATGAAAAAAACATTTTATATTTGAATTTCCCGCTTCTAGTCGTCGCATTCACCTTAATGTCTCCTATATTTGAGCTAAGGTCAACGTAACTTGGTTAAAGTAGTTACTACATATGCAGTAATCCAAATCCAACAATAAGCTCAACTTCAAACATGTTATTACGCTTGAGCATTTTATCTCAACTCTAGTCCAACTTGGCAAATGCTCTGAAACTCTATGCTCGACACTCGTTGTCGATGATAGATTTTTTAGTTTATGAATAGTTTTTTTTTTCAATCTTTCATTCAAATCAAAAGTCAAATCTTGTTTATCAACAAGTTTTGAATTTGCTTTATTTTTATCATAACTTTTAATTAATGTTCCAAGTTATACTAGATCAATCATTAATTTGTTCACGTGATAATTGGCGAACAGTTATACAACAGTGCCTTATTGAAAAGAATAAATAAACTTTAGAAATAACCTATAAAGCAGCATGTCTTCTGAAAAGTTAAAAGATGTCGGGAAATTATGCATTCCTGGCATGCGACTAAGTGCATCGAATAAAGAATTTGTCGCTGGACCTGGAACTTATGAACTTAGAGGTTACATTTATGCAACTTTGTGTGGCACTCTCAAAACAGAACTGGATGAAAATCAGGTAAACCTAATGTTTTTTTTTCACATTAGAAGTAATAACAAAAGTTGAATTAAAACTACCAAAATGTGCTATGAAATGCAGTTAACCTGTAGCGAAGAACAAATATACTTCTATAGTGAAGAAAGTCACAAAAATAAATACATTTCCCACCTAATTTATAATTAACGTACAGAACTTACTTTTTCAGGTGACCATAGTCTCAGTAGAGAGCCCAAGAACACCAAGTATTCTGCCTAGGACAGGTGACATAGTGACCGCAAAAGTTACAGTAGTGAATCCCCGGTTAGTCCAATGTATCATACTTTGTGTTGGGTCTTCAGTCCTGGTGAGGCCTTACAGGGGCATACTGAAGAAAGAAGACATAAAAGCCACAGAGAAAGATAGAGTGGACCCATACAAATGTTATAGACCTGGCGATGTGATATTGGCTAGAGTTGTATCCTTTTTACAGTTTTTCATGCATTATTATTCTAATTTGTTGCTTAAAAAAATTATACATATGTACAGACAACAGCACATTAAGTTACCACAATCTGTTTTTCTGCAATAGATTTTCAACAATATCACAATAGCAGAAGGTTAATATTCGATTGGTAAAATTTGACAGATTCATAATGTTGACCTGATGTTGTCTGTACAATCAAACAGTTACATGTGCTTATGTATTGGAGTTTTTGATAATAATATTTCCTTAACACCTATATCAGCTTCCTATGACAGAAATCCACTGGTATCATGTATCAACAGCTGAAAATGAGCTAGGAGTTGTTATAGCCACAGCAGAAGGCTCTCCCCAAGGCATCAGTATGGTACCAATAAGCTGGTCAGAAATGCAGTGCCCTAAAACACTAGTAAAGGAACCCAGAAAAGTGGCCAGAGTTATTCCAGAAAATATTAATCAAGCACTATTTCCAGTCAAGAATAACTCAACTAGTGAATTAGAAATTGATAAAGATAAATAATAAAAAAACAATCAGTGTTGTTAATTTTTCCATTGTTTATTTATATTATGCCGTTTCTCGACGTTTAGGATTAGTTGTAGAAAATTTCTGAACGAATAGTATTGTGTCGAATATTTTTGACAACTTGTGATTGAAATGAACAGCTGGTGGCAATAGTGAATCAAAGTAGCGGTATCAAACATTAGTCGAATCAGAGGGCTTAATCAACTAATAGCTCTTTGGTGTTTGGTATTGAATCGATAAAATAAAAGTTAATCCAAATCAATTATTGTTTGAATTCAATTAAGAAAAGTCAAATACTGATTAGAATACAAAAAATCTGAAATTTAAAAACTCAAATTCTGTCTTTTTGCACGCATATAACGATTTCCTGTCTAAGTCAATTTATTTTGCAAATATGGGTTTACAGTAGTGAGTTCTTATTTAATATAAGCTATTGTGTAAATTCAAGGACGTAATTCAAATGCGGCTAGTATAAACTGACCGATTTCGGTAATTAAAGTAAAAAACTCATTTAATTGTTGATTTGGGTCGAGAATCATTAGCGTAACTACGTCCTTGAATTTGACCAGAATGCAAAACAACAGCTTGTATAATACAACAGATCAGCCACATTTTAGCATTCGGCATGCAAAAATTATACTTATATTTTTTTTTTGTTATGAGAACTTAAAACATTATTTTTACCGGCAAATGCATAATGGAACTACGCATTTTTATCAATCTACAGCCAGGCATGTATGGTTTGCACAAAAAATTATAAGGACAACCCATATGGTTCGTTCTATATGGACATGGCAATTGAATCGACTAAAACCCATCACGTCAATCAGTTGTAAAACATACTAACGGTTCACATCATTACTAGTCCACTTGTCTCGTTGTGTCATTCATTCATTCAGGTGATGAGAAACGGACCATCGTTTTTTATTGAAAAAATAAATCACAAAAGATAAAAATTTGCTCATAAGTAATACCGTATCATTCCAGTGTTTACTCAAATCTATATGCTCAGTGCAATGAGGTCACCATTAGCAGTTATCAGAAAGTAAACTGAGTTTGTCCATGACAAACAATTCATGTTGGATACTGTGAACTATCGTTAGTGTTTAAGAGTTGTTGTTACGACAAAGTCGTGTTAGAAGGGCCCTAAGATGAAGTTCGCGGAGCACTTGAGTGCACACATAACGCCCGAGTGGCGTAAACAATACATAAACTATGAGGCAAGTATTATTGTACTTCATAAAATAGATAAGGACATTGCTATTTACGTTCTACCTGACTGATATCTACCCTCTTAAATTTGTATTACATATTATTGTCTTTACATCTAGTCATTTAGCAGTAAAAAAAGTAATGCAATCCTGAATTTAAAATGAATTTCAGTTGAATACTAATTTATTTGAGTTTTTAAATTTAACTCTTCTAATTATTTTATTACATGAACTTAGAAATACAAGACCATGTTAGGTTAATAGAATTATTATTGAATTGGTATAAATTCTGAAGATGCAGTTTGAAACAGGGTCAAGGAGCAACATAAAAATAAATGACTTGCCCTTGACTAATATTGTAGCTAGACAACCACTTTTTTTTTAATAATAATTTTACAATGGTGGTTTCACAAACAGCTCATTACAAGAAGCTAATAGAGAGATCAATAGTTAGTAAAAAGTAAACTATGTGTTGCTTTGTTACTGATTAGTTAAATTTAACTCAATAATTCTTGGTTCATCTTTTTATTACTTATTTTTAGACAAAATATATCAACTATATTAATTCTAACTGAATATCTATATTGTCCACTTAAAGAAAACCCTTTAAAGTTATACTTGAGGAACTTCTGTGTATGAGTGTCTACCATCAATAGAAAAGTATCAAAAAATAAATCTTTACAAAATAGGAGGTTATGATGAGAGCATCCTGTTATCTCTCACCAGGACCAGAGCCTTTGCAGAATGATTTACCACTCTAAAATCTGGACCAGCACCATTAATGTCCTTCTTTCTACATAGGAGAGAAAATACACTAACTTTTGTAACTTAGGCTCTGACTTTATATTTTACTAGCCGTTTTCCCGCGGTTTCACTCGCATCCCGTGGGAATTAATGCCCGTACCCAGATAAAATATAGCCTATGTCACTTGTGGATAATGTAGCTTTCGAATGGTGAAAGAATTTTTTAAATCGGTCCAGTAGTTTTTGAGCCTATTCATTACAAACAAACAAAGTTTTCCTCTTTATAATATTAGTATAGATAACTTTGTGTAAAGGTTATTAATGTTTTTATAAGCCACATTTTTTAAATTATATTATATTAGTACTTGTTGCATCCTGTGTAACATGCACGTTTCAGGAATTCTACTATCCTTCTAATATTATAAATGCAAAAGTTTTTGAAACTGTTAGTTTGTTATGAAAAAAAATACCAGACCGATTTTGATGAAACTTGGCAGTAATGTAACTCATATATCAGGATAACATATAGGCTACTTTTTATCCAGTTACGAGGTGTATTATTTCCCTCAGAAATCAGAAAGTGGGTAAAACTGCTGGTGGAAGTTAGTAAATTTATAAATTCCACCCTTATAATAAAAATCCTTATGGACTTCCCGTGATTCCCAAACTTGCTTACCTAATTTCATCCAGCTTTGATCAGATGTTACTTTGGTACAGACAACAGCAGGTCAACGTATACGAATCTATCAAATTTTACCAATCAAACATTAACCTTCCACTATTGTGATAAGGTTGAAAATAGAGTGCAGAAATTTGACAGATTGTGGTAACTTGATGTGCTGTCATCTGTACATACAAAATCATCAAAGATCAAAAAAAATTTAGCACATTTGTGACATAATAGACTCTAATTTCAAATTTCATTTACATAACTCTAATTTCAGTTAAGGTCAAGTTTATAGTGATTTAGTAAGCCTTCAGCTACATGCTAATCAGCATATTTAAATATAAATCATGTTACTAAAGCATGGTTTGACAGTGTCACCAAAATATGATGATGCAGGATGACTAAGCCAGATTTTGATTGATGATTCGACTATTTAGCATGTTTGCTCTACTTTTTGCATGTTGTAATATTTCATATATTGTCAAAAAAAGCAAAGTCTTGTTCTTTTAACGGGATAATAAAATGTGAAATAAGTACGAAAAAATTTATTAGTTTTTAAAAAGAAGATACCTATTTCATTTCCCCTATCTGCCCCCCGCAAGGGTCTGTTGGTTGTGCCTGATGGCCTTTGAGAACAACGTCAAGCCTACAATCTGTCTTGACATCTTTATACTCACATTTTTCCTAATAATTAAAATACAATAGAAATAAATTTTGCAGCTTTTCTATCTTCTTATTTCTAGCGTTTATCCCTTCTCGTGGCGGGGTCCGTTTTCCTTATCCTCTTCTTCCACTCCGCTCTGTCCCGGACAACTTCCAGTTCGCAGCTTTCCATATCTTTCTTTACGACAGTCATCCAGCATCATTTTGGCTTTTTTTTCTCCCGCTGTGGGTGACAGCGTGAGGGAGTGTCAGACTTTTACTGACTAAAACCCACCGTGTTCCTTCGGGAGCCCTTTGTGTGCCAGGGCCACGGTAACTCTTTCAAACAACCCGCAGGCCGTCATTTTGGACTGCCTATGCATTTGCTGCTCTTCTAGATAAAAATAATTATATTTCTCATCAGGAGATGAAGGCGATGCTATACACAGCGGTGGAGGAGGCCCCATCAGCTGAGAATGTGGAGCCGGAAGTCCTCTCCCGCCATTTTGCCAACTTCGACGAAACATTCTTCCATTACTGTGATCAGGAACTTAAGAAAATCAACACATTCTATTCAGGTGAGAAACATAATTATAAACTGATTGTCACACCTTTTGCCTACTTCTGAGGTGATATTTCAAATAAATTTCAAATATTGTATAAGAAGCGTTTTTGTGCACTAGCACTAGTGGATTTTGTCGCGCCTGTACGCTCATTTCGGTACATTCCACGGGGATTAAAAACTTGTCTCGCAGTACCAAGCGTCATCGCTTGAACCGTTTGTAATCAAACATTTTTTATACTCATGACCCGCCGATAGGAATCGCTTGTTGCCGAGCGGAAAATTCGCTAGTAAGAATGCGCTGTATATGTATCGGAACAGAATTTCATCTAACGCTGTTCAGCTATTCTTCCTTGACAGTAAAACAAAGAATCTAGAATCTTTATTTGCTAAGAATCCAACACCGCAGCAACAAACCTTTAGCGTTATCACGTGGACAAGCCAGTAGAAATTGATAATTTTATTCTCAAGAATTGGATTACATTAATGATTGCCAGATTACATTAATGATTTCCTGATTATTAAATAATGACCCGGCCTCTAATATCTCTCATTGTTTTTTTCTGTACATGACCTCTGCCTTAAGAGGCAAGCTAAGTATTTCTACTCCAATAACTTCGACACACTTAGTCATAATATCTGTACTGATCAGTCAGTCAACATTCCATCGCTAGGTGCTTCAAAAACAAGAAACTAACCCCTCAAATAATTTCAGAAAAACTCGCGGAGGCGACTAGAAAATTCGCCACACTCCAGAGCGAGCTCAAATCACATTTCGAAACAATCAAACCCAAAGCCAGTGGCGACGGCAAAAAAGCTATACCACGCCGAAAAGTTCAAGAATTAAAACTGGCCTTTAGCGAATTCTACTTAAGTCTCATACTACTACAGAACTATCAGAATTTAAACTACACCGGATTCAGAAAAATATTGAAAAAACACGATAAGGTAAGTTTTCATTTGATAAGGTTTCTTATCTGGTTATTTATAGGGGATAATCCTAAATATACGGTGGTTATGATACCAGTAATCGTTTACTAATATTTAGTCGAGCGGACAATTTGGTTTATTATTAGTTGGTTAGTCTTCCGTTGCATAATTATGAAGAGGAATATTTTCTTAATTAATAGTCATTTAGGTATTTCTGGATCATTAGGTAGGTAGTTTGGCAACAAACTCAGAGTTGTTCTAATACGTGCAACGATGGTTTTCCCAACATTTTTCCTACTAGACCAGATACCTACTATAAAGTCACAAAACCGCAAACTTTAATGACTTTACTAGAACATTGATAGAAGGTAAATAATACGATCTATTTGAAAAGAAATAAGTTCCTATGCCTAAGAATTTGATCTCATAAAAGCGACATACAGTTACGAAGGAAAACTTATGTGCACAACAACATGCTATTATTACTTATATTGTTGCCTTGAATATCCACGAGGCATTAAATGCCATATAGATTTTACGACTTATTCATTCATCGATTATGTGCTAGCAATATTATGGATATTGCTTTACGATCGGTTCCTTATGTGACCGTAGTATATAGCGTACACGGCATCCGAGCCTAAACAACTGACGACTACCGTTCAAGCCCAGATGGAAAAAATCATAATGCTTGCTTAAGTTATCGATCCCCTAAAAGAAAGGTTAAATTACAAGTTTCTAAATGCCAGATGCCCGATTACTGCTTGATGAAGTCTCCATTCCATGCCCCTCACATTCAAATGTTCTTATTTCAAATAGGCCTTTGCAGGCTCCTATGAAACGTCACACTAGTTGCACGGTTCCAAAAAGTTGGTCTCATGGAGAAGAGACGGCAAGAAACTCCATCATTCCCAAAAACACCAGCTATCTACTACAAATTTTCAAAAAAACATATATCCAACTAACAAACAGTCTTTCGCAGTTACTAAATGTAAGCAACGGCGCACAATGGCGAGCGGAACATGTGGAGACGTCCCATTTCTACACAAATAAGGACATAGACAGACTTATAAGTGATACAGAGGCTACGGTCACCAACGACCTGGAGGGGGGCGATAGGCAGAAGGCCATGAAGAAGTTAAGAGTGCCCCCCTTAGGGGAGCAGCAGAGTCCGTGGACGACCTTCAAAGTGGGGCTGTTTTCAGGGTCCTTCATTGTGCTGTTCATCACTGTTGTTTTGTCTGGTAAGTTTTTTAATCGTCAAAATTGAAATTATTTATTTTACGTAGTCCTCTACAAGCAATTATGAAAGTCAAAGGTTAGGTACTAACCAGTGGCTTTCGAGCCAGCATGGCGTTTTGCACGATGTTTAATAAGGGTGCGTCCTGTGAGGGCGACTCGCGAACGCTAAGAGATCCGAAGTGAGTTGTCAGATATACGTTGTTCCGTGATCTCTTAGCTGGCTAGCATAAACCGCAATAATCTCCCTAAAGAATGATGCTTCGGTGCATAATTTTCCTGTACAATGTTGTGTCTTTTATCAATGGTTCTATACATATTAAAAATATTGATGGCCGATATTGTACCGCGTTTACTTACATACGCGGAACAATGTATTATTTACTTTATCTTAAAGATTAAAACTCGGATACGCTGTCAATATGCGTCATATTATTGTTTTGATTTTTTTTTTGAAAAATATCGCAAATAACGGGTAGCTCTATCTAATCTATCTACTAATATCATATCATCAAGTTGAAGTTTGTTTGTGTGTTGAATGCACTAATCTCAAAACTACTGTAGAGATTTGAAACACTCACGACCAGTTTCATACGTTCCGGATAAAGTTCTAGATAACTATCTGACAGATCATACCATAAAAAAGTTCTCAAAATTAAAAAAAAACTATGCCATATGTGTCAGATAGGTTTATCTGAAACCTGTGAAATTGACCCTTAAACTCAAAATATTTATTTGCTTGTTAATTTCAGTGTTATTTTGAGTTTGAGTTTGAAAATTATGTCAGTGTTGCATATCCCATTTATCGAGGAAGGCTTTACTTTTTATGGGTGCCCGGAATTACCCACGGGGCGCGGGTGAAACCGCTGACGGAAGCTAGCAATAATTGTCTAGTTAGCACTAAAATAATTTCTTGATTCGAATCGAAATTGTAGGAACAGAAAATTGTAAACAGTTCATAGAATTAGAATTAGCGTGATTCAAATACATGTTTACTATTTTTATCTTGAGGATAATAAATGAGTAATTTAACAACATACATCATGATGAATTAATATCCATACTTCATTATTATTGTGATAATTAATTAATCTGACAGCTGTGTGCATCTAATTTTAATTAATTATTTATGATCACTTGAAAGATAGCTTTAATGACTTTTATTTTAATTAATCGGTTGTAAATGTCCATTTTATTCTCACTAAATAAAACAAAGTATTAATACTTTGATGAACGCAAGAAAATAAATACCCATATTTCGTAGATATACCTACTTATACTACTCTATGATAGGGTTAAAGAATTTCAGTCACGATTTTTTTGAGAGAGCTCGCTATGTCAAAGCCGTGCTGAGCGATCGATTATAAAGTTAAACAACGCTTGGCGCGGACGGTCCGTGGATAAGTGACCATCTTGTCATGTCAAGTTCTTCCGGATTTCGAGAGGCACGATAAACGGATGGGTCCCGGTCCCGGCTGTCATTTGACAGCCGTTACGGCAGCAGTCTAGCAGCCGTTACGGGTAGTCAGTAACCAGAAAGTCTGACAACCAGTCTTACCTATGGTTATCGGGTTATGGAGATCTGAGTGCCTATTCCGAGTTTTGCAAGTGAACTTTTTCGATGCGTAAATTAATATACAACTTAATTACGTAGCATTTATTTTTAGAACTGTTTATTTAATAAAACTGTCATCGGCTTTTGGTCGTATAATAAACGCGCTCACTCGTGAAATAGTAAACGTTATTAACCGGCAAAATGAATGAAAGGCAAATATTTATATCAAGTGATCATAACATACGACTCTTTAATTCAGCTGAGTTATAATACGTATCGAGAGCGTAAGCTTGCAAAACTGGGAATCAGCACTCAGCACTCAGATCGCTCCATGTAAGACTGGAAGCCGACACTAATATAGTTGGGAAAAGGCTAGGCAGATGTCGCTTTAGCGGTTTAACCGTAAAACCGGAACAGACAGAGATAGGTATTTTCGTATTTACATAAGCTAAGCATAGGAAAGGTGGAAAAGATGTCTACATGACCTTCAAACATAAGATACCAGTAGGTATATATCTACATATGTACTTAGTTTCCTTAATCCCGCAATAAATCTGTGTCTTGCATACAATTTATTACACAATATCTTATACTTATCTCTGCTATCGTAAGATTCTGTAATATTTTACAAACATATCTCTTTCACAAACATTTTGTTGAATCAACTTATCTTTGCTGACCAAAGGATCGTATGCAAATGTGAAAAGATAAAGATAGGAGGGATTATCTTTATCTGTCCTAACAACCTTTGGCAATAATGTTATTTTCTTACCAAGATTTTGTAAAGTTGATGTCATTTACTGTATAAATTATAATACATATTTATGGGGCTTATAAAATTGCCAGGAATTGCTTGTAAATTTTATAAAATCTCATACAAAGAATGAAGTAAGCAGGTAATAAATAACAAAAGCGTGTTTCACAAATCTAACTTTGATATATCTTTGAGTGAAGGGTCTTCTACTTTTAAACAAACGTACAAAAACATAAACCAATTATAGTACTCAAAATTTTCACATCGCTGAATTATTTTGAGTTAAAAAAATGTTGTCAATATCTAGTAAATTGTGAAATCGATAATAATCCTTGCAATACATATCATAAATCTTATTGATCAATAAAAGTAACATGATCATAATGAAGAAAGACTAATAGCAATACTTAATCATAAATGACTCATTGATCTGTCATGACAATTAAAGCTTTGGACCAGGGAACCCCCTATATAGATATTAGTTGCGTAATAACCGGTCATTGACCACGATTGGACGATAATATAATTATTCTTTTATATGGACGTAGACCGGTATCTTGACCGCGAATCTATACTTAGTAAATTATAAAGCTGATGAGTTTGTTTGTTTGTTTGTATGAACGCGCTAATCTCAGGAAGTACTGGGCCGATTTGAACAATTATTTCAATGTTAGATAGCCCATTTATCGAGGAAGGTTATAGGCGACTTTTTATCCGGGTGCGCGCAGTAGTTCCCACGGGAAAGCGGGTGAAACCGCTGGCGAAAGCTAGTGAGGAAATAAAACTATATCCATGGCAATGTGAAACGCCGGAGTAATAATGCTTTTTCTAGTCATTGAAGAATCGAATTATTTTTTATAATAAGTATTGTTTTTTATCATAGAACCATATTTACCTTATTTAAGAGTAATGATAAAGATAGATAGATAGAGGATAGCTACAATAGAGGCAGAGGACGACTAAAGAAAAGATGGATGGGTTGTGTGAAAGACGAGTTGTGAGATGAAGTCAGATAGGAAAGGCATGAAAGAAGAATATAATGCGCCGAATAAATTGAGATAAGAGCAGAGAAATGGTCAAGACAATTGTAAGAGCAATGATATCCGTCATCGACGCGAGGATTAATTTTGTCTTCATTTCCTAATATGAAATTATACCATTAGGATAATTCGTATTCATAGCTGAACAACACTAAAAATAACCACCAACCTTTTTTTTTCCAGCACTATTCCACGAGGGCGGCACAGAAAACTTCAAAACAGCCTTCAGATTATACCGAGGGCCATTCCTTTTAGTCGAATTTATATTCTTAATTGGTATCAACGTGTATGGATGGCGGTCCTCGGGGGTCAACCATGTACTGATCTTCGAATTAGACCCCAGAAACCACCTCTCAGAACAGCATTTAATGGAATTAGCTGCCATTTTTGGGGTCATATGGGCTCTAAGTATACTCAGTTTTATATATAGTGCGAGTTTGAGTATACCGCCGTTTGTGAACCCGTTGGCGCTGGTGATCATAATGCTGGCCTTCCTTATGAACCCGCTGAAGGTGTTCCGACATGAAGCCCGGTTCTGGTTTTTGAGGATATGTGTGAGTATTATTTTTGTTCTCTATTTACTTATTTATAGCCTAAAATTAACTAAAGAGGATTCCATCTATATTATTCTGCATATATTATGTAGGTATACCTATAAGAAATTATTCCAATCCAATTTATCGAAGCTGGGGTTGGATTTCATGCGAAAATTTTGTCGTATTTAACTTAGCAGTTTTGTAGCAAAAATATCACGGACACAAAGAATGAATGCTATGTGATCAGATAGAATGAATGAATCCTCGATTTAAGCCCAAGTTAGCGTCTTAAAACATTGGAAGTGAAATACATTCTTATCTCCGCTTCATTCAGAGTAACTCGTTATACTAGTTACCAATAAGTATAGATAGATATTCTCAGACAAAACAACCAACCTTAACTCGTCCCGTTCTTATTACGGTAATCGTTTAGGCGCAAGTCAACTTGATTGACTTCTTAATTACAAGCGGTTTACTGTAGCTAATGTATTATTAGTTAGTGAGACACAGACAAACAATTTGTGTGCTTATTGAATGTATTGACGTAGAGGTAGATTTTGTACTTGATATTGAGTCTTAAGATTATAGGATCATGGTTCAAATTGTAATGGCAAGTTCTTGAAATGCCCTTGCTGTCAGCATTTTAACTTCAAAAGTAATTTTGCTCTCTGGTCCATGTTTAGAATGAAATACTTCATACAAGCTGACTATCCTTCCTTTGACCTGTCTAGGACAAACGAAATACAGTTACCTACTTCCAAACCAAAAGTCGTGTTAATCGGCTCTCATGTTACCTCTTAATAAGCCGTTTTCCAAGAAAAATATTCTCGTAACTGCTAGATTACTCAGACGCATATGATATATAAACTTAACAAAGTTAGTGTAGCTGTTTCTCAAGGATGAGCCAACGTCCCGGAAAAACCACTTCGCGCAATGGTAGAAAGTACCTAGTCTTAAGCAGCCTGCGACCTTACTCAGGATCTTTTACCAAGTTTCATTAAAATCGGATCAGTAGTTTTGAGGTGAAAGACAGACTGAGTTAATTTCACATTTATAAAATTAAACTTTTTTTTATTAGCCTTTTTATTGGCCCACTGCTAGGCACAGGCCTCCTCTCAAATTGAGAAGGATTGAGCGTTAATCAAAAAAATAAATAAACATTAATTGTATTTTTTCGCATCAATTTCAGAAGTATATATTTTTATTATATTTAATATTTTGTCTCATAAAGTCCATATATCTATTCCAGGGTCGTATCCTAGCGGCTCCGTTCATGCCGGTGTTATTCGCGGACTTCTGGCTGGCAGACCAGTGGAACTCCTTCGTGGCTGCCTTCCTGGACTTCCACTATCTCATAGCCTTCTACACCACGGGGAGCGACTGGTTTAATGTTAGTGGTAAGTAGAAAATTGATTTCGGCTGCAGGATTGTTAGAAAGAGTAACCGCGACCCTGGTGCACGAAGGGCTTTAGATGGAAACTGGTGGGCTTTAGTCAGTAGAAGTCTGACACTTTCTCACGCTGCACCCACAGCAGGAGGGGTCATCTGATGATTTCCCATCTCAAAAATAGTTGGAAAATTGTATTTACTGTGTAATTTGGAGTCTATAATCATGTAGGTTTGTATTAAGAATAGTTCCCACATAACTAATTGAATAGATTTTTAGCCTCCTGACAGAAGGTGTTTAGAAAATCTTAATAAATTGAAGTTGTCTGACGGTAACATTGTAGCTCCTAAATTGGTTAACGGTTAAAAAAGGAAATTGGATAAAAAGTAGTTAAATTGAAACTGCGAGTAATATTCATACTTAATTATATTTCCTGATATATTTAATTTTCCTATTTCGAGCGACTGTTTAAATATTATATTTACATCGCAGACAGCAAATACTTGTATATGTACTTCGTATATTAATTCCACATTTTTACCATTCCAGTAACATTCGAGAAAACAAAATGGTTTATAATAACTCGAGCGTTAGTCAACGTAGTGCCGGCTTGGACGCGGTTCTTCCAATGTCTGCGGCGGTACCGCGACAGCCGGGAAGCTTTCCCGCATCTGGTTAACGCTGGAAAGTACTCCACTACGTTCTTCGTTGTGTTATTTGCGACGCTCAGGACTTTGTATAGCGGTGAGTAATAAGTTTACTGTAGTTACTTAATTAATTTATGTTTCCTATCTATTAACAAACAAAAAAAAAATTTTGAATATCGGTCCAGCCATCTTCGAGTAATCGGTGAACATACATAAAAAAAAAAAAAAAAAAAAAAGAAAAAAAAAAAAAAGATACGGTCGAATTGAGAACCTCCTCCTTTTTGGGAAGTCGGTTAAAAAAATATGTCTGATCCTAAGTATTAGTAAGGCAGCTTTAATTTTACTCTCAATATCTAAAAGTCAGGTGTCTAAATTAATCTTGCTTGCAAGGTTAGCTAAAGGCAGGTTGAAACTTACAATCCAATGAGAATTAAAATCTACTGTACAGTTTTAAAAAAGTTATTTCCAAATGTTTTAAAAAATATATTAGACTGTACTTTTTAGTATGGAAGTGGATGCTAATATCAAGATTGGTTACTTAGAAGTTTTTTTTTCATCGTTATCACTGTTCTATCAGAGATCAAGATGTCTTAGGCCCAGGTTCTTAGGTTTCAGCTAAAGTTCTAGATAGCTAACTGACAGATAATGTCATAGAAAATTAATCAAAATTATATACATTTTTTATTTAATTTTGACTACTTTTATTTCTTGGCATTATTTGTCAGATTAGCCATGGTGTTTAAACTACTTCACGATAATTTCAGACCCGACATCAACAGACGCGTACGACAACCCGTTCCTATACTTATGGTTCGCGTGCCAACTGATCTCGTCTCTATACACGTACACGTGGGACGTCAAGATGGACTGGGGGCTGTTCAGCTGCGGACCTAATGCGGAGAACAAGTTCCTTAGAGAGGAAATCGTCTATAGTCCTGGGGTGAGTAGATACATGTGTTGCTGGGGAGTTTGTTGCGTCACTTTTTAGGGTTCCGTACCCAAAGGGTAAAGGGGCCAAGTGCGAGTTGGACTCGCGCACGAAGTGTTCCGTACCATTATCTATGAAAAAAGGTACAATAGGAATGGTCAAGTGTGAGTTACTTAACTGCACTTTATTTCTAATAGATGGCGCTACTAGTATACAATTTTGCAATTAATATAAATCAACAGCCTTAATATTTTTTTTTTAATTTTTAGTATTTGTTGTTATAGCGGCAACGGATATACATCATTTGTGAAAATTTCAGCATTCTGGCATTCTCTATCACGGTTGATGAGATACAGCCTGAAGACAGACAGACAGACGGAGACAGACAGACAACGAAGTCTTAGTAATAGGGTCCCGTTTTACCCTTTGGGTACGGAACCCTAAAAATGTTGTCTTCCCCTTTATTTAGAATACATTAATTCTTCCTGGTGCACTATCCCCAAAATGAATAAAGTTAATCTATACTAACATTATAAAGCTGAAGAGTTCGTTTGTTTGAAGACGCTAATCTCAGGAACTACTGGTCCGATTACAAAAAAAACTTTCAGTGTTAGATGGCCTATTTATCGGGGAAGGCTATAGGGTAGTTTTTATCCGGGTACCGGAAACAATTCCCTCGGGAAAGCGGGTGAAATCGCTGGCGGAAGCTAGTATTTCATAAAATTTTCGCTATAACCCAGTTGGAACAAGACTACTCACTGATAAGCATAATCTTAAATCCTCTCCAGTTTTACTACTTCGCGATAGTGGAAGACTTCGTGCTGCGCTTCATCTGGACGGTGTCGTTCGTGCTGACGGAGAACAAGCTCGTCAGCGGAGAGACCATGACGTCTATACTGGCGCCGCTCGAGGTCTTCAGGTAAATCAGGAAATTTCTCGTTTTTCAACGAAATATGGGGATAAAAAGTTGTATACAAATGTCTCCTTGATTGGTTCTTTAATTAGTAAAATCTTCATCGTTCCTACCGAGTAGCTGTAAAGGTATCAAACAATGAATTAATAAATAAACAAACATATTTTTACGACTTCTAAATAGAGTGGGGGATTTTCTCTCTCTCATATTATATACGCTTTTTTTGGGAGGTGCAAAATCGTCAAATGACACCTTCAGATGTGGGTGGAGTGCAATATTAAACTGACTCTAGAACCTTCGTGATCCAGTAAGTCTTTCCAACAATCTAACACCCACAACCGGCTCATATGTATTTATCCATTCAAATCATATTCCAGACGCTTCATCTGGAACTTCTTCCGCCTGGAGAACGAGCACCTGAATAACTGCGGCAAGTTCCGCGCCGTGCGCGACATCTCCGTGGCGCCGCTGGACTCGTCCGACCAGGCCGACATCATCCGCATGATGGACCAGCCCGACGGCGTCGTCAACAGGTCAGTCCTCATCTGTGGCCACTGTGTGCCTAGTGCCAGCTATATAGTCTCCAACTGAACAGCTGTGTGGCGCCGCTCGACCCGTCCGACCAGGCCGACATCATCCGCATGATGGACCAGCCCGACGGCGTCGTCAACAGGTCAGTCCTCATCTGTGGCCACTGTGTGCCTAGTGCCAGCCATATAGTCTCCAACAGGACAGCTGTCACAAACGAGGTCATAATAATCTATTTTTGTATTACCTAGTACCAGTCAATCTATGCCCGCCAGCTTTTAGCGCCAACCCTCCACTAAAATGTCGAAGCAACTGAGCTGTTATGTTTTTACTTTAATATAGATTATTGAATAGCACCTTTAATTTTCCCAGATTAACGAAAAACAAGAAAAACGCGAAAAAAATAAAGGAGAGTGACCGCAAGCCCCTACTGAAGAAGGAGTCCATACAAGACATGCAACTGGAACTCGATCTATCCTCCAAGATGCTGTGACCGACTGTGATAACTGTACTTATTTAGACGTTATTGTTATAGTATTATACGAAATATATTTATAGCCAATTCTTATACACGAAATACTAGTTTTTATTTAAATTCCCCTTTGATGAGAAATCATCCAATGGCCGCTGCTGTCACTCTTACTGACTAAAACCCACCGTGTTCCTTCCGGAGACCTCTGGGTACCTGGGTCGCGGTAACTCGCGTGAACAATGCCCCCTACTTAAATTCCCTTATGGCAAGATTCCTACCGGTGTGGGGCATTGTGACCAAGTAAATATTTCTTCTGGTTTACTAGTTCTAACAAACAGTAACAAATCGCGTACGAAGATTTATCAAATGTCTATAAAATTGCAACCTTTGCGCGCGAACACATACGAGCAGTGGATGAAGTACAGACCACAACACATCAAGTAACCACAATCTGTCAAATTTCTGCAATAGATTTTCAACCTTATCACAATAGCACAAGGTTCATATTTGATTGGTAAAATTTGATAGATTGGGATAGGTTGACCTGTCTGTACAACGTTAGATTTGAGGTAAGTATAGGTACGGCTATAATAAAGAAACAATTGTAATAGTTAGTGCATTTTATTCAATAACTGAAGTAGACATAAAAACATTTCGGAAGCTCCCGCTCTGTACAATACTCTAGCATTATAAAAGCTATTAAATTAACAAGTATATCACAACTCAAAACGTTAATGCACGCAATAAATGTACAGACGATAGCACATCAATATACCTCAACCTGTCAAATTTCTTCAATAGATTTTGAAGTTAATCACAATAGAGGAAGGTTAATAATGTGCGATTGGTGAAATTTGACATTTGGGTAGTTGACCGACTGTCGTCTATATACGTAGATCTAAAATCGTTTCATCTCAAATAATTATGCTCATAGTGGTATGTAATTTAAATACTCATACTAATTGGTCAGTAATTTTAGTTGCTCGAAGTTAAAATTGTGCAAAATAATACATACTAACAGGCTTCTTCAAAAATGCAAAACAAATGGGCCCTATAAAAAGTTTTTAAGACATTTCTGCAAGTTGCAAGTTCGAGTCAGAAGTAAATGAGCGTTAATATCGGCATTGCATTTATGTACCGATTTAGAAATTGTTATGAGGATTCTTAGGTAATCAATCATAATTGATCTATAGGTACTTTCATGATGTAAAAAGGCCAAAAACACTTCAGGGCAATTATAAACTAAACGGTTCCTTCTACCTTGCTATGACATACATTTACTCGAAAGCTAGTTTTTGAATATTAATTTTATGTCTTGAAACTCCGAAAAACCTAGCTTTGCTTACCCCTGATTATTACAACTGCATAACAATTACTAATCAAAACATTTTCCAAAAAGTTTATTCGATCTCAATTTTACAAATAGCGCTATTAAAACAATAATATAACTATGAATTAGTTGTAAATCTCTCGTACGGCGTACAAACTTAATTACATACATACAACAACAATATTTACATTGTTCTTAAGGCATTTGTCAACTCCGCGGTGGCTTGAGGTAGCCTTCCTAAATCTGCGCTCCGACACTCGGTGGGCTTGCATCTGTGAAACAAATGATTAATTTAAATCTATAATATGTAACTTCTATACATATAAAAATCAAAGTCCCGACTCATTCACTGACTCATCAACGCAGGCCTCAAACTCATTAACCTATAAAGCTGAAATTTTGCACAGAGTTTCATCTGAAGACTTTCAAACGAGATAAGAAAGGGTTTCCCGAAATTCTCACGGGAACGAGGCAAAACGGGATTTTATTTTACGGGCGAAGCCGCTGGTAGAAGCTAGTTTAAGATAAATATTCAAAGCAAGCAGTAGGTACGGTTATTATATTATTGTACAATAGCAGTAAATGTTAAATTAAATTAGAACTACACACGTCTTCGTCATTAATTTAATTGACCTTTCAATTAGAACGAAAACGTGGATAATTAACGCTTCATGTAGCATTTTTTCCATCGTTTACTTTTCGTCTTACAACTAGGCAGGGCCTGATTAACCCTTAGGCTAATTAGGCTGCAGCCTAGGGCGCGAGGATCGGGGGGGGCGCGAGGAACCGGGGGCGCGGTGAAATCGTATCTTTGCAAGCACTATAAATCTATAACATGTAACCTACATATTTCAAGTAAACCGAGAATAACCACTAAAACGAAATGCGCTGAAACTGAAAGATGACCGGTCTAAATACTTTTATAGGTAGTGTCACTATGAACAGAGGCGGCGCTAGGCGTCGGCGACGTCGTCGACCGTCGACGGCCTCGCGCCTGAGAGGCCTGGTCGAAATCAAATCAAATACCTTTATTTTCAGGCTACATTGGCCCATAGATATATACCTTATAGTCTAACATACATATAATATAAAATACACAACTTGTTAGTAAATATAAACTTAAATCTATGTTAGTAACACTTCCTATGCACTACGTCACTGTGCGTTCGAGTGGCACTTGTCCGCGGAAGCGACGGAACACCACGTCCTGTGGCCAGAAGTTTTCATCCAGCACGAGGTGCAGGAAACACGTCGGCACTCGCACCACGAACGCCTTGAAGTTGGCGTTATGGCGCGACTCCAGCAGCTGCACTCTCGGGGCGTACTTCAGCTTCTGACGCACGTACTCCACAATGTCCTCCGCCTTAGTGGTGTAGTGTAGGCGGGAGATGTACACCGGGGTGTTCGGCTT
>NWSH02000081.1:852618-864698 GCA_002382865.2 Heliothis virescens | reverse complement strand
GATTTACGTAACTCGTTGAGTTCGCTGCGCAAATCAGCGACAGTAATTTGGGATGCATCCAACTTCCGTTGCACATCCGCAAGACTTGCCTTTAGGAAGACGATGTCCTTCAAAAGGCTTGTGACGTCGACGTGGTCGAAGGTGACGGGAGGAAGCTTGTTAAGATCCTTCGCCACAAACGTAGGCACGTCGTCCGGATCGGTCTCCTTTAGCAGCGTGATGATGTCTTGAATGCTTTTCTTCGTCCCGTCACGCCGGCGGGACACCATCTGGTCGCTCTTGTTGAGCAAACGGTACAGCAGCTGCTTGGAAGCAGTGACGTCATCCTCGCTGAAGTTCGTTGCGCAGATCTGGACAGCGGACACCTCGTCCATCACGTCCAGCTTCTGCTGCAGGAACGCCAGCAGTTCATTCGCCACAAGTTGTTCACTCATGGCGATTAAAAAATGACGAGCAACGGCTTGCGCCGCGCTATTACAAATTATGTTAAATAAATTTAACGTGTCAGCACCACGACTGCATCGAATCGCAGCTAGTACGAGACGAAATACTATCGATCGAGAACCTAGGTGGACCACTTATTAAAATTGACAAACAATGTTTTTATTTACTTTATGTCACATTAAATCTACATTTAGTAAGTATCAGAACATTTTTCTGCTGCAAAATTCGAGCTCGCTCCGCTCGCATCCTAGGGCATTCATTTAATCTTTTTCATCTATGTGTAGTCCGCAATCTACCAAAATGGAATGTACTACTAAATTCATTATAAATTAACTTCCAGATAATAACCTAAATTTTTTCGTGACTTTCATAAATGCTTGTAAGGGCCCAAGTGAAATAAACGGTTAGACTTTGACTTTGGAAAACCAACCGCGCACCCTTTTCTTTCTACAGACTCTCTTTCCTATGTTTAACCCTCGGACTGATAAAAAATTTCGCGCTCGCTTCGCTCGTGCATTCATATTACCTATTACTTCTGCTTTACGCCTCCACAAATTAACTAAAACAAAGTGGGAACTTCAGCTTTACAATATTAATACATGGTCAAAATAATACATTTTTGTGAATTGACCTAAAACTGACCTAAAACGCACGCACCCTTTTCCTTGCAATATGTTTCCACGTCGTCTTGAAAGTAATTTTCGCGCTCGCTTCGCTCGCGCATTTATGTTTTTTTCCTAAGAATTTCTAAAATTGAAAATTGTTATTTGGCTACTACTGAATGACCCCCTGGGACAAAAATTGGATCAGCCCTTGGGCCTCGCGAACTTGGTTTCACCGACGTACACATTTGGTCTAGCGCCGCCACTGACTATGAATCATGTTAACTTTTTTACAAACTAAGACAAAAGTAAGTAATATACTATTGTTGCCGATCATAACACACATGGTGGGGGCGCGTCCTGATTATTAGCCTAGGGCGGTCAGTACTCTTGATCAGCCGCTGCAACTAGGTATGTTAAAATGTCTGCAAGTTTTTGTAAATATCCAACGACGTAGGACGTCAGCTTCTCTGTACTTTCGAATAGTTTCGAAAAAATATTCAGAAGAAAAATACTTTGTAAATCGGCTAACTAAGCAGACCTCAGGATACCAAAGTTTTCTTCAAATTTTATAGTAACATAGCTATTTCTTGTGGTTTCACCCGCGTCGCGGGGAAACGCCTTACCGTCCCCGGACAAATAGCCTATATTATATGGAAATATTCTAGCTTTGTAACAGTGAAATAATATTTCAAATTGGTTCAGTAGCTCCTTAGGTTTTAGAGCGCATAAGCAAACAAAAAGTTTCCTTTTTATTATATTTGTATATATAATTGTTGGATTGCCGTCCTACCGGGCTATGAGAGTGATGAAATATAATATGTCCTGCGTAGCTGGCTGATCTCCTTATATGAGAATAGCGCAGTGGCCGCCAATCGGCTAGGATCATAGATAATTGTTCAATGTTACCTATACTAAGAGCGCAGTGCCTGCAGCCGAGACTGCATCTCGTCGAGTTCGCTCTCGGTGGGCTCGGGGACGTCCTCCTCCTCCTCCTTGCTGGTGGAGGGCGCGGCGACCGCTGTGGGCGGCGCTGGAGCCTCGCCCAATTTGCCTTGCGTTAGCTCCCATAGCACCTTGAAAAAAATTACAGATTTTTTTTATTTCATCTAAACATCTTATGGTCTCCGGCTGGCTTAAATAAGTCATATTCCTTGCAACGAACGAGACAAATAATAATATTGTCGTCTGGACCGATTGTCTGCCATGACTGCTGTTCTGTAAGGAGATCAGCCAGCTGTGCAGGATATTATTTCTCATAGCCCGATAGGACGGCAATGCGACACTACAGGAGAGAGATCAGGCGCGAGACCGAAATTCAATATAATGCGTACACCTGTGTTCAGAATATGGTCATGGATGGCCATTGAGTTTTGCGAGAACTGTATCTATTAACTAAATCTGTGCTAACTTACCTTATCAACCTCACTCTGCGCCGCCTCCTCCATTTCCTCTTCATCTTCCATGCTGGACATGGTCTCATCCAACATCTCCTCAATAATGCCTGCTCGCATCATCTCTTTGCTAAGCTCCTGCATTGTAGCAGCAACTTCCGGCAGGCGGACTAGTGCCTGCATTGCTTGCATCACCTGATCAATCAGAAAAGGGATTTTTCTAATACTCCTGCTGATTTTTAAAAAAATTATAGTAGTTGGAAAATGTGATCAATGAGTAATTTCGTACCTCAGTGGACTTCTGCAATGATCCAGCAACTCTTAATGTGGCTGTGAATAGATTAATGTTAAAAATCATTGAATAGATGTTAAACCATTTGACTAACAACTTCGAACAAGCATACCTAATGGATAACAATCTATACTAATAATAAAAAGCTGAAGAGTTTGTTTCTTTGAAGACTGTAATCTCAGAAACCAGTGATCCGGATAGGCCATTTATCGAGGAAACCTAAAGGCTACTGTTTATCCGAGTGCGTGGAGTTGTTCCCACAGGACGCTGATGGAAGCTCGTCATACAAAGGTTTGAATATAATTTACCTAATTGATTCTTCATCTGCATCTGCACAGAATTAAGGTGTGCCTTACTGGTGTAGATTTTACTGATGGCCTTCCTAGACCTGATGATCTCTTTAGCCAGTATTGTGCACACCTGCTTATCACTCTTCGCTGCGGCTTCTTTTAGAGATCTCTTTATTTTATCTTCTTCTCTTTGTATGCCTGGATAAAAGACAACTTAGTATTAATAAAACACAGATATTTTTACTGGCCCACTGCTGGGTTCAGCTCTATTCTCTTAGGGTCAATTTATACTAGTGCAGAGTCGAAGCGCATCGAAGCGTCTTTCCAAAATTAAACATAACGAATTAAAACCTTAACTCCACAGCGTAATGCACAAATTAGTTCTGAGATTTAAAAATAAAGTCTGCGCTTATTAGTGCACGCGCATTTTGATGCGACTTTGCTATAGTTGCAAAGAATTTGACGCTTTGATGCGCTTGGACTCTACGCTAGTATAAATTGACCGTTATGGAGAAGAAATGAAGGTTCACCACCATATATTTTGCTCAATGTGGGTTGTAGATTTCAGACATTTGAAGTCCTTTTTTTTCCTTCACCCTTACTCACTGAACTAGTGTAAAATATAGTTTTTGAAAGTACCTACACAAAACTAAGTAAAGTTACATTGGTATTTGTCTGAACTGGAATCAAACCCTAATACACTATGTGTACTAATTTTACACTTAAAATCATTATAAGAATATAACACCAGCAACATTTTTTGTTTCCATAGCAATTGGAAGTTACAAAATAATTTAGCAAATTACAAAGTTTGATTACAACATTTTTAACACAATGGAATTGGAAAGTGTTTGTTTTGGTAACTTCCTGTTTTATTGTGTCAGATTAGACACACTTTAAAAGATTTTGATTTGGGCTTGATATGAGTCATGTATTACATATTGATTTGACTCATGCATTGTAGTTAACTTGTTTTTTTATATAAAATAATTGCGCATCATTGATCTACTTAAGATTGATAACAGTCGCGCAAATCGATCGACCACAAAGTTAAGCAAGGCTTAGCGCGCTTGCTCCTTGGATGGGTCTATTTATGTCCTATTGAGTTCTTCCAAAAATTTGTTTATATAAATTTAGCACAAAACATGCGACAGCTCTTGACCTTGATAGCGGTTTTTAGCATTCCTAGCGACGCGTTTCAAAGTAGGTTACAGTTCTATGCATGAACTATTAAACTACGTAATAAGTAAAGAAATGAATGCGTTACATACTTCTTATTTGTCTATCTAAATTATATCCTTCCTTCCGTAGTTTGTGGGACCACTCGTTCACCTAAAAATAATAGCAAATGTTTTAACGAAAATATACTTTTAACTATCAGATATCAGAAATTTAGTCTAAAGTTTATATGAACGAACCATTTCTTTCGGATTTCTCTCCGGTGATTTCCCAAACAGACCCATTTCGGACAATTAAATGAATATTATTTTGTACTTTTAGGAATGAATTTGTTTTGTTGACATAAATTAACACGAATTTTGACAGAGGATGACTTCATCAGTTTAACGTTCCGTTATAAATTGCATAACTCTATAATAAAATTATATAAAAAAAATCACCACTGTTAATTTACAATAGTCCAGAAATATAACAGTCTTAAATAATTATCCGAACAGTGGACCTCGGAGTAAAAAAATGTTTACATCTTCAGACCCCGTTCTTTTTTTTGTGTGTGTGTACGCTGAAACACAGGATAATTCTGCATGCAATGGACCTAAAGAAACTATTTTAAATTATACGCAGAAACTTAATAGACCAGGGTTATATTTATGTATGTTCGAGTTAATCAGGATTAAGACACTGTAAAGAAAAACATATTTTTTTATTTATTTAATTTCATTTATTATTTTATGATTCTGTATTTGTGACGTTTTCCCGAAATTCATTATTTTTCACACACAAAATTTTTCATCAAACGGAACGGTTCTCAGGTTGTCATTTGTTTTGACATCTAAATAAAGTTACCAAGTGAAAAAACTATCTGTTTTACAGCAAAAATTATAACTTTATTAATCCCAGATTGAGTTATTTAGTATTCTGTTAAGTGTAACAATATCTAATTCGTGCAGTAAATTACATTTTTATTATAAAACTGCATTCATGATTCCTAGTTTTAATTTTTCAAGCAATTTAACACAAAAGTCAGTGTCATTGGAATTTTGATAAAACTTGCAATACTGAGTATTTGCATTTCAGTTTCACACACAAATATTTTTGTTGTCGGTGCGAAATTTGAAACATATTTCTTTTTTTGCCGTACATAAACTCACAGTGACTTCATGTTAATGATTGTAAACTAAAACCAGTGGCGGAGTGCAGTTGCTGGCACCTGATTTATCTCGGTAAGTATATTTTTTTTATAACAAAAAAACCCGGCAGCTTGCATATCTTTTTATAGACGTTCTATATTTGCTATAATCTTCGGGATGCAGCTGATGCTGACCTTAGCCGGTGTATTTCAGTCACTGACTGCAACTTTGTTGCATTAGAAACCTACGGCAGTACCGTAGGTTGCAATTTTGAGGTTACTCGAATAATTTATTCACCGTCGTATCATTCAAGTCTGGTGAAGGTAATCTTGACTCCATTAGGAGGTACTGGCCAAGGTGTTTATAATCCGTACATTTCCTCATGTCAATGCAAATAAACATTCCATAGATATTATAATATAAAGGACATCTATACATATAATAATTTTATTATAAATGTATTGAATTGCACTTCTGTGATATTTAAAATATTTTAGAAAATAAAGAATGTGTGATATACTATGTTCACTGGGTCATAATATTTGAAGACTAAGTTAGTCCTCATGTCATTAGTCACATGAATATTCATTTCTTTTCACAGGAAATGCTCACTCACTAGTGGTTGTACTCAAACTGTTTTACAGCCTACCACTACCAAGTTTTCTATAGTTTATGTCACATTTTATTCCAAAACCAATTCTGCAATACATTACAAAAACAATCCGACATTATAAGCAGGCAAAGCAGCATCTTTAAAATCACAATGTAGATTTATAGGAATTGTTTCAATCCACAACCATCAAACTAACAAAACCTAACTAATATTATAAATGCGACAGTAACTCAGTCTATCTATTGTGCTTTCACATCAAACACAATAAAATTCGGTATATAGATAGTTTACAGCATAAGAAAATATATACTTTTTACCTGGTTGCGGAAACTGTGTTTTACCTGGTCAAGGGTAAAACCATTGGGTACAGCTAATCTATACTAATATTATAAAGCTGAAGAGTTGGTTTGAAAGCGCTAATCTCAGGAACTACTGCCCGGTTTGAAAAATTCTTTCAGTGTTAGATAGCCCATTTATCGAGGAAGGCTAAAGGCTACTTTTTATCCAGGTACGCGCAGTAATTCCCATGGGAAAGCGGGTGAAACCGCTGGCGGAAGCTAGTTATGGAATAAATATATTCCACCAACTCCAGTTAGCAAAAGATAAGCATCTCCAAATAAATGTAGCATCTGACATTTACAAAATCATTGTTAATGAAAATATTATTAAAAAGAGAATGATAAAACCTGTTGTAATATAAATACCGTTTTGTTTTTATTAGATCTGTTTTTGCAAGGTTTTGGTGTTGCATATGAATAAGTTGGATTTTATATTTGTTCTAAGTATTAATTCTAACTTAATAAAAGTAACCACAGGGTACCAAAATACCTAAATATCTAATAAGATATTTTAATAGTCACTTTCAAGGCGGGTTAATCCTCCAAAAAAATAATTTTATATAATACTGAAAAAGTACTTAATAACTATTCTACTTTCTCATGCAATATACCAGACAACACATTAAAATATCAATTTTCATGTTTCTTCATAGTTAGGATTAGGAAATATATAAAAGTTCCTCTAAAAACAATAAGTATCTGATTGTCCCTCATTACCCTACCTATAAATTTCTAAGAAACCGGTTTAATTACGTGAAGATAAGCACAGGAAGTATTTGGTATAAGTGGCAATGACGACCGTAATTGACGAGCACGCGATCCGGATAGTCAGCCATCAAGTCATCTCATGGTCTCGAGGCTGCGTCCTACGTGGGCAAATCAACGCGAATGCTAACCGATGCCAAGCGAAGTACGCCCTGTCCCGTAGGCCACTTCAAAAGAAATCGGCTGTTTGTTGTGTTCGCGTCGCGCAGCGCCGCTTAGCGATCGCATCCAAATAGGACGCACCGTAATAGAGAAACCGCGTAAATATTTTAAATTAATAAATAGATTTTGCTGTCCTGCATGCCAAGCTAGGTATGGATGTTGCCATTGCAAGAGCTGGTTATCAAGACTCAGAAAGTTCTTTAGTGTAGACTATTTACTGAAACCTGCAACTGCCTCGTTGGTCTAGTGGTTGCATAGCGCGACTGCCGATCACAGGTCTCGGGTTCGATTCCCGGGCCAGGCCGAAATCGCTTTGTGAGTTTTAGAAACTTTCACAAAGCAGCCTGGAGTTTGGAAGTTGGCGGTGTTACACCCCCGTGCCTGGGAGGGCACGTAAAGCCGGCGTCCTCGAATGCTACTTAGTAGCAGTCGTATATAAATCCACGTCAGAGGCCGTCAGGCGGATTTGAGAAAACTCTGACACTAGGGCTTGTTAGGTGATTAAGCCTGCAGCTCACTCGATAAGAAGAAGACTGAAACCTGCAGAGATGGGTTTTGCTCTGAGGCATCCCGCAAAAGGAACCGACGATATATTCATTCTACGATGTATGATGTGAGAAAACTTAGGAGCACGTCAGTTCTGTTTTGGATATTCGCTTTATAAATTACTTTTTCCTAAAAACTTGCCTCAAAGTAAATTTTGGTTGGACCGAGTATGATGCCTAGAGGTACACCAACCCTCAATCTGTGACACAACAAAACCATATGAGAAAGTTATTACAAAACTTATTGCTTTTTGTCCATCCATAACAAAACGACAACATGTAACATTAACAATATCGATCGTGTAAACATTAATACATAATATCTAACACACACAAGCAAATAAAGTAGTACTAAATCAAAACAATACAATTTTAATCACAAACTGTTATAATATTGACTGAACCTTGCTCCCTAAGGGTTCAAATACAAACATATTTGCTTTGTGACATTCCCAGTTCGTAGTCCTTTATCTGAGGTCACGCATGCTACAAACTCGTGCTGACTCCTCAACCGACTGACGCAAAATGTTATCAAAATGGAGATCTGCACAAATTATTACGCTATTGTGGAGTCCCACATAATTCTATTTTAATAACACCAGTGTTTATTTGGCCTGTTTTAAATGGTTTCGCGTTTTGTGATAAGAAGAAGATTATTGAAAATGCTGCCGACAGTTGAGATATTTTTATGCTGTTTTTAATTTAAAGCCCTCTGATAAAGAAGCTTTTGGGTCTCTCGCAAGTATTTTCAATATTTCCTGTTTTGAGTTTTTAAAAATTACTTGACTTCTCATCTTCACAACCCAACAGCGATCGTGGAGTAGTATCAAGGCTACCAACATTCCTTAAAATACCTTGTTTCCACATTACATCGATCCAAAATTGCATTTGCTCACCTATGGAGATCACGTTGCCACATACATTTCGTTGGCTTAAGCTTCTACTGCGATGTCTCAAATTCTCCATCAATCAAAAGGATCTCCCTTCCAATAAAAATGTTTAGTATCCATGGTATCTTCATGCTCTAGCAACAGTTATTTCTCAGATAGTTAGATAACAAAACATAATTCCCAACACAATGGCTTTACTTATAAGTTATGCTGGTATAATGATTACAAACGTCGAAAAGAGGAGCCTTTACTCATTAACAATAAGTGAGAAGTACATTTCTCCATTGTTTTGTCAACTAACATTATTCATACCGATTGCTTATGAATTTACACAATCTGCATAACAATAGATAGGGTTGCTATGCTGGGTTTGATATGTCAACTTGGCCAAATGAATTCAATCACTATGCCCTAACTGCCACTAACCCATCGGTAGGATGATGGCGAGGCATTTAATATGAGGTGAGAATTTAGAACTGAAAGATCTTATTTCCTGATCTTTGTCGCTGGAAAATTATGAATTCCTTGCTTTAGTTGACTCAAAATTGAGATCCTTCTTCTGTGTTCTGGAGCTAGCCAAGGAGGTCAATGTTTCTACGGGTCCCAACAACTTCGAAACTGTACCATTGACATCTGGTCAATACACAGACATCCCTAATGCGCTGCCATATAAATCGCAGCGACATGTGAGTGGTACGTTTCGCAATGCACCGGCGCAGGGCGGAAGATTGCGGCGTACGCGCACCGCGATCATTTGCGAAACACCCGCTAATGTCCCGCAGTAATGTCTTGCATGACACCATCGTTTGGTTTCCATCATCATGATGTGTCTTCCTCTATTTATTACGAAATTAAAGATAGATATCACCCCTTTTTCTAAACTAGCTGCGTAATTGTTAAATCAGTTATCTGTTATTATCAATTTCGTTAGTAGTAAGTTTAGACTCTATAAAATTATCAGTGTATAATTTGCGGCTTGAGACTTCGCACTTCTTCACGATTTCTTCGTGTTCACATCCTAAAACGTCCACCGCTGGACAGAGGCCTCCCCTAAGCCGGGGGGAATGGCCCATACTTACCGCGCTGGGCATGCGCGTTGGTGCGCAGTGACAATTTCTTATCTTCCTGAATTGCGCTGTATTTTCAGTCATGCTGAATCTACCAATCAGTTCCCTTACAGCCTGCTCATTACTACCGCATGTTTACTTTTCCGCTTCATTTGAATACTCCAAACAATAGCACTCGCATCAAACACGCTAGTATCTAATCTATGTCACCTACATAGACCTGCAGTTCATTCGTCTTACTCAATTTCGAAACAATGGTTCATTATTATGTATGAAGTTTATGTCTTAATTATTGATATGTATAATATTCTATTTCAATATTATTATACTGCTCGTCTTTCAGTAGCTGGCATGAAGACCCGTGACGTTTGCAAATGAATTGTTATAGTTTTCTCAAATAGTTCATGCTCGTGTTTCGGCATGTGCCCTCTATCCACCATCTCTTTTGTTTCGGGGCTGAGGGATAGTTCGAGTACGGAGGTCCGTGCGAGTTATCGGGGCTCTGGTACACAAGGGGCTCCAAAAGGAATATGGTGGGTTTTAGTCAGTAAGCGACTAAGCGTCTGACACTCCCTCACGAAGGAACCCACAGGGGCAGGAGTCATTTGAGGTTTTCCCACCAATAAAAAAATATTTCAGTTGTCTGATAGGTCTTGAAGGTGATAAATCGCAAGCAATGTTTTCTTTTTGAAATTCGGCAGTTCAGTGACTCAATAACAAGCTTTTGCAAAGCATTTGGACTCGAGTTCAAAAGAATTGGGAGCACGAAATTTCACGAGTGCGTTGGGTACGCCCGCACTCGATGTAAACACACAAACATTTGCATGTGTGATAAATGGTAACATGCGCACACATTGGTAATGTTGTCGTTATGTGCGTGGTTTGAATGTGTGGGTGCAATATCAGGTGATTTTACGTTGATATTTGGGTTTTAGATTGTTTACTGATTTCTTTCGTCGCACGTTTTTGTGTCAATTTTAGATCGGGTGTCACGTGCAGTTTAATGTTTGGATATCGTTTTAATTATTTGTGAATGTTAGATTCCTAGATTAATTAACATTGGATTTCCATTTGCAAAATATGCTTCTTATATGAATCTTTAAATATAAGATTTTCTGATTTATCCTGTGGGTGATATTTAATTCCTAGCCTTACTTTCGTCCATTTTCTATGAAATTCCTCAACAAATTACTCTTCTATATTATGCTTTTCGAACGGAGGAAAGAAACACACAAGTCGCATAGAACTGCGCTTTGTCCGATAATAAGATGCATTGCATATTTGCATAGTCTTTTCTGTCGCAACTTAGCCATTAAACACTAGTCTATGAAGTCATCCTAGCTTAAAACTGGCCTTACAAATATACGCAGTGCATATTTACACTAAAAATATTATGTTCCGCCAAAATTCCGCTGAAAAAAAGCTTAAAATAACACAAGACGTCAGCGTTACCGCGAATTGGCATTACGAAATAGCTTTTGTAGACGATATTATTTTTAAATTGTTCACAGACTCTCTATTTAAAAACTTGGAGATTTCTGTTTACAACTTCGATATGATATTGATAAATAATTCTGAAGTCCACGACTTTGAGGAAAACTAAAAACAAAATAAACATTTGGTTGACTTAAATTATTTGGGAAGTATTCGCATTGTATGCAAAATCACTGTAGTCACGTTTATTATGGCGACATGATTTATTTATTTCTTTATAAACCTGTTGACTGAACCAATTAAAAAAAATATTTAATTAATCCATAAATTGTTTTGTGAAGTGTAGCTGAAAGGCGCGTTAGTATCTTACTACTTCATGTTCTTACAATTGCCCTTTACTTTTCATTGTAAATCTTTGAAATTATCCTTCAGATTGCCTTTCGACAAACAATAACATCTAACAAAGATGTAGTATTTACGATACTGAAGAAATAACACATAACAGAAACGTACTCGTACATTGTTTAAGCAAGTATACATAGAAATGCAGTTGCAAGATATGCCAAAATTAGCGTAGTATTCTGTAAATATGTACTCAATAGATACGATGATAGATAACTGCTATTTAATATATTTCGAATCTGGTGAAGATAAACATAACACAATTGATCACAACGGTGAATTTGATCAAAAAGATAATGCTAACCAGATCGAGAGTATTTCTGCAAGAATATTATTAAATTCTAAAATACTTTACAAATGAGATCGATCATGAGGTTAAGTAACGCTTGGCGCGGTCGGTCCGCCGATGGGTGAATCCGAAGAAGGCATGATATATTGGTGGTCCCGGCTGTAATTTGAACATCTTTGGCAGTCGTTACGGGTAACTAGTCAGAAGCCAGAAGTCTGACAACCAGTCTTACCAATGGGTATCG
>NWSH02000081.1:835693-850725 GCA_002382865.2 Heliothis virescens | reverse complement strand
TTACCAATGGGTATCGGTTTGCCTGGGTAACTGGGTTGTGGAGGTCAGACAGGCAGTCGCACGATGTAAAACACTGGTTCTCAGCTGCATCCGGTTAGACTGGAAGCCGACCCCAACATAGTTGGGAAAAGGCTAAGCAGGATAAAGAAATAAATGATTTGATTTGATGATGATGGCTCTACAAATGGGCATAACCTATTTTAGAGTTTCCAAGCACAAGTTAAACAAATATTTTGTAAGGACACAAAAACTTACACGTGGTGAGATAAGGACGTGTAAAAGGAAATATCGTGTAAACATAACAATGGCTTGAAAATAAAAAGACCTGAAAAATATTTACGAAATAGCTACAAAACTGCGTTGTTTTATAAATTATGCGTAATTTATCCAAATACTTAACCAAAATTAATCTTGTACTTTGTTCTTAAGATTATAATTATAATAAGCACGCAATAATTTATGACTGTTTTGTTATTAGAATGCGCGTTATTTTGCTGAAATTAGAAACCTACGTATATTATGTACCCTTGATGTTGATGAAGATAAGAATAGCATTAAATTATCGACGACGGTATTTGGGAGAGTTGGATGTAGTTGCAAAGCATAAAATAGACGATTTTCGTCTAAAGTCGAGGTATGATTCCTATTTCCTTAACAAACCTTGACTTTTTCTTCAATCAAAAATTTGAGAGTAAGGAAAAATTTGAGAGACAGTATGTATTCCTATTGTGAATTATTCTAACTGGACATCAGAGAATGGCAGAATTGAAATATTCTTATATATCTTGTAGAGTTAGCCAATGTGATACAAGCATTTACCTTCAATTAATTAGTAGGCAGAGTGCGTTCTCATACGATTTTGGAAGTACGGAATGTACGATCGGACTTGTGCGGTTGTTCGGTCAAATCAATGTCGTAGCAATCGGGTCCAAAGTCTATTCAGTTATCAATCTTAATTACCGATTTTATTAATTGTTGCATTTCCTCTTGATATACCTACTTAAGTGCTCCAAAATATCCTATGTCGAGTAGTTTTAATCTCTAACTTATATAAACGCCATAATGCTCTGTTCAATTGCAGTCATTTTTGTGCATGAAGGTCGGACGACAAGACCATTATCAACCTCATAAGAATTATTTTCAAAACAGAAGTACGAGAACAGGTTTATACTGTTTTGGTATATGACCTTTCGTTATTCAATAACCTGTTGCCAATACACGATGTTATCAATCGTTTGCTATCTGAATATTAATTAATCTTATCAATAGTTTTCCTGATCCTACCTCACACAAAGAAAGCTAGGTCTCGTGTCTATCCGCACGTTGTATCCAAACATTGACGTCAACTAATCTATCCAAGTTGTTTATCTAGAAATTGTTTATAATTATTAATAAAATAATTCCCATTTATAACATGTCATCTTTGGATAATTCCGATAATCTGACTAGATCCCCCTGCTACAGGATAATAGCAGGATAAAGGAGATAAGTTTTAATCGACGACAAGTAATTCGGTATGGACTTATGGACATTGTACTTTTAATTCGGACGTTCCAAAGTTCAGAACAGTAAAAACCTACAATGTTTTGGAAGCCTTACGTAATAGTTCCGAATTAGAATAGGCTAGGCTTCGACTATGTTAGAAATTTCTGCTTATTTGAGAATTGAGGACCACTCTAGGGCATTTAAGATTACTGTACAGCAAATTTGGAAAATAGTGAAGTATATGCAAAATTCATTCACTTCAGAAGCACATTGAATTAGACTTGTTTATCTTCATCAAGATCATCTTCTCATACACGGACTCGTTTCTTTAACATCTGCATTAAATGTCTGGACTAGTTTGAAGATGCGATGAAGCCAGTCCGGATGGCCAGGGCGGATGTTAGTGTCGACTTTTTAACGAATAAATGACACAAATTAAATGAGATTTTATCTGTTTTTCTAGCTCATTAGACTGTTTATGGTATTCACGTGGTAAATCCTCTAACCAGATCACGCCTGCTCACTAATTAGATCGCTGCAGTGTTAATGAGGCTGGCTTAAAGTTCTTTTCCTCCTATCATCGCTAAGGAATTTAAATAAAACCTTCAACTCTTTTTTTTATCGATGGGAAATCATCAGTAAGACCCCTCCCGCTGTGGGTGACAGCGTTAGGGAGTGTCAGACTTATACGGTCTAAAACCCACCGCGTTCCTTCGGGAGCACTTTGTGTGCCAGGGGCGCGGTAACTATTTCGAAGAACCCGCAGCCCCATACAGGGTCTGGCCCTAGTGGGCCCCGCAGGAGGAACCTTCAACTCCTAAAATGTGAGCAGATAAGTCAAGAAGAATATTTTGGAAATATTCACGGTTACGTAACTAAGTGCGTCGTAAAATTCAATTCTGGTTCCAAAAAAAACGGTTTTTCCTCCATAAGTCAAGACTTGTTTTAAGATAAGAATTGTCAAAATTACACCATTGTATTTAATATTTTTCACATTATAATTGCATCACATCTTTTATAATGGCTACAGCTAACATAAATTTGCATGTACCTGGTAAAAAAATAAATATTTTGATTTTAAGTTTGAAAAAAATATCCTTTTAAGTAAAGAATTGAATTGCTGTGGGACTGGAAGAGCAAAAAATATTATGTTTAAGAATATTGCAAAAGCATTTGGGATTGAAGAAAAGTGGCGTCCGGTGAAATAAATTCTGAAGAAGCATAATCACGTAATCTTCAAAAGCAAAGAAAATTATGGAAATAAACACTTGTTGAGTTTTGAAAGCACCAATATCAGAAAAGTCTGATAAATGCAACCACCAGCGGTTTTTAACCAATCAGTGGCCTCACGGAAGGATGAGAATATGTAGCCTGTAATTATCAAATCAAATGGACTCAGAAGGATTTGTTTTTATCATCCCCCAATTAATCCATGATCCATAATTATCATCCATTCTTCAGGAGGATACATCTTCATCCATCTATCCAAGGGCATATAATTATCCTCCATCTATCGGCCGCCCAGTAGTAATAGCCTTAACGAAGATCATACTAGGTGGAACCTGTCTTCATTGGATTACAAGTTTTATTTTATAATGTGCTTTTGTGCTTGTTTTTAACTTTAACAGGATTCGTTTGTGCTGCTGTTAATATGGTTCTAGATGGTATTTCCGTTTTATTCATTTATTGCATTAATTTCTTTGAAATCTAATACTAGAGGTCCTGCTAAGGATTTGGATAAGATTCTTCGTTTATGATGATCCCTGGTCATCTTCTTATAGTTAAATTTTCTTCCATCTTACATTTTATTCCTACTCCTAGACATCAGCTCTAAAGAAATGAACTTCGATATAATTCAGGAGTTTATTAATATTAAAATTATTCAAGGGAACGCTAAAAAGACCCAGAGGTGGCAATTTGAAGTCATTAGATACGGCGGCTCTGTTACACCACATGCTAGCAATTATTATGTTTCGCAAAACCACACACGCTATTCTAGCCTTTAAACTATGGGTGATAAAGGTGTTGATGCCACGAAACTGCCGTGACGGGTGGTGAAGAAATTACAGTCTAATTAACCGTTTATTTTCTTTTAGTGATACGTGGGAAAATGGCCAAGGTGCAAGTTAAAGAGAGACTCTATACCTATGTCCCTTAGTCTTGTTTAGATATACGTCTGGATAACAGATACTTCGTTGAATGGTATTCCTTTACCATTGAAAAGCAGGCTGCAGCTTTTATTTAGGGAAATTTTGGCTGGCTGGTCATCATTCTCACTGTTTCAACACACTTTATTCTGTGTATATTTGCTTTCAATATAATTTTTTGGGGTAGTGATAACTATAAATACCTAAGTACTTTGGTAATAACCTTGCCTATGCAATTTTGCGTCAATGCATTTCTTATCTTCTTTAGATATGTAAATGATTACAGCATTAATTTGTTTTTATTGGTAAGCTCAGCGGGGCATTCTTTATAATGATAATCAAACCTTAAAAAATTTGACTTTCTAGAGTGTCCCTGTACACAAAACGACATCATAGGATCACCATTATCTCTTAGTCAGGTTTTAATTGTTTAACAACCAGTTTTACATGTTTCAAGATAAAGTTCTAGATATCTGACAGATAGTTCCATAGGAATGTTTTTAATTTTGTCAACTTTTCAATAGCATGATCTGCCAGATAGCTATCTAGAACTTTATCTGAAACCAGTGAAAGGAGCCGTAAAACTTACTTAGTACCTCTAGTGTCAAGTCAAGATTTATTGACAACACTTCCCTACCAAACTATCTACGCTTACCATCCGGCATTATAAGCACAGGCTACAATGTATAATGTGGTTAATATCGGCCAGCCCTCTGTGTTGCATGACGGAACGTTCGAGACCATCAATTACACCAGTGTTAGCCAATTGGCCGGCCATTGGAAGTCGACATGACAATTGTACGCCGTTTATGACCACTTGCACGGCATCCCTGGAAATTGGAGGATTATGCTTTACGATGATGATATTTTGTGGAATTGGCCAGGTCAGGGCAGTTGCTGTTTCGTAATCTCCGATTCGTGTTTCAGTCAGAGTTTTTTTAATTAAAACTAACTGGGTGGAACGCTGTATTTCTTGCCTAAATATTGGTTTACACAGGGCCCGTTTCGAAGTTTTAGATAGCCATAATATGACAGTAGCGACATAGAAATGTTTTAATTTTGACTACTTTTCGGGCCTCTAGTGTAGGTGCTGAAATGACTCCTGTTTGTTTTGCCACTTCTTTTGTCTCTTCACGATAAACCTGAATATAGACATATAAAATAAAACCGACTTCACAAAAAAACACTGAAAGGGATAAAAAAATAAAACTTTTCACATGGCTCTAGAAGTCGGTGTCTGCAGGTCTGTTGACTGTGTTTATTTTGCCACCGACTTCTAGAGCCATGTGAAAAGTTTTATTTTTTTATCCCTTTCAGTGTTTTTTTGTGAAGTCGGTTTTATTTTATATGTCTATATTCAGGTTTATCGTGAAGAGACAAAAGAAGTGGCAAAACAAACAGGAGTCATTTCAGCACCTACACTAGAGGCCCGAAAAGTAGTCAAAATTAAAACATTTCTATGTCGCTACTGTCATATTATGGCTATCTAAAACTTCGAAACGGGCCCTGTGTAAACCAATATTTAGGCAAGAAATACAGCGTTCCACCCAGTTAGTTTTAATTAAAAAAACTCTGACTGAAACACGAATCGGAGATTACGAAACAGCAACTGCCCTGACCTGGCCAATTCCACAAAATATCATCATCGTAAAGCATAATCCTCCAATTTCCAGGGATGCCGTGCAAGTGGTCATAAACGGCGTACAATTGTCATGTCGACTTCCAATGGCCGGCCAATTGGCTAACACTGGTGTAATTGATGGTCTCGAACGTTCCGTCATGCAACACAGAGGGCTGGCCGATATTAACCACATTATACATTGTAGCCTGTGCTTATAATGCCGGATGGTAAGCGTAGATAGTTTGGTAGGGAAGTGTTGTCAATAAATCTTGACTTGACACTAGAGGTACTAAGTAAGTTTTACGGCTCCTTTCACTGGTTTCAGATAAAGTTCTAGATAGCTATCTGGCAGATCATGCTATTGAAAAGTTGACAAAATTAAAAACATTCCTATGGAACTATCTGTCAGATATCTAGAACTTTATCTTGAAACATGTAAAACTGGTTGTTAAACAATTAAAACCTGACTAAGAGATAATGGTGATCCTATGATGTCGTTTTGTGTACAGGGACACTCTAGAAAGTCAAATTTTTTAAGGTTTGATTATCATTATAAAGAATGCCCCGCTGAGCTTACCAATAAAAACAAATTAATGCTGTAATCATTTACATATCTAAAGAAGATAAGAAATGCATTGACGCAAAATTGCATAGGCAAGGTTATTACCAAAGTACTTAGGTATTTATAGTTATCACTACCCCAAAAAATTATATTGAAAGCAAATATACACAGAATAAAGTGTGTTGAAACAGTGAGAATGATGACCAGCCAGCCAAAATTTCCCTAAATAAAAGCTGCAGCCTGCTTTTCAATGGTAAAGGAATACCATTCAACGAAGTATCTGTTATCCAGACGTATATCTAAACAAGACTAAGGGACATAGGTATAGAGTCTCTCTTTAACTTGCACCTTGGCCATTTTCCCACGTATCACTAAAAGAAAATAAACGGTTAATTAGACTGTAATTTCTTCACCACCCGTCACGGCAGTTTCGTGGCATCAACACCTTTATCACCCATAGTTTAAAGGCTAGAATAGCGTGTGTGGTTTTGCGAAACATAATAATTGCTAGCATGTGGTGTAACAGAGCCGCCGTATCTAATGACTTCAAATTGCCACCTCTGGGTCTTTTTAGCGTTCCCTTGAATAATTTTAATATTAATAAACTCCTGAATTATATCGAAGTTCATTTCTTTAGAGCTGATGTCTAGGAGTAGGAATAAAATGTAAGATGGAAGAAAATTTAACTATAAGAAGATGACCAGGGATCATCATAAACGAAGAATCTTATCCAAATCCTTAGCAGGACCTCTAGTATTAGATTTCAAAGAAATTAATGCAATAAATGAATAAAACGGAAATACCATCTAGAACCATATTAACAGCAGCACAAACGAATCCTGTTAAAGTTAAAAACAAGCACAAAAGCACATTATAAAATAAAACTTGTAATCCAATGAAGACAGGTTCCACCTAGTATGATCTTCGTTAAGGCTATTACTACTGGGCGGCCGATAGATGGAGGATAATTATATGCCCTTGGATAGATGGATGAAGATGTATCCTCCTGAAGAATGGATGATAATTATGGATCATGGATTAATTGGGGGATGATAAAAACAAATCCTTCTGAGTCCATTTGATTTGATAATTACAGGCTACATATTCTCATCCTTCCGTGAGGCCACTGATTGGTTAAAAACCGCTGGTGGTTGCATTTATCAGACTTTTCTGATATTGGTGCTTTCAAAACTCAACAAGTGTTTATTTCCATAATTTTCTTTGCTTTTGAAGATTACGTGATTATGCTTCTTCAGAATTTATTTCACCGGACGCCACTTTTCTTCAATCCCAAATGCTTTTGCAATATTCTTAAACATAATATTTTTTGCTCTTCCAGTCCCACAGCAATTCAATTCTTTACTTAAAAGGATATTTTTTTCAAACTTAAAATCAAAATATTTATTTTTTTACCAGGTACATGCAAATTTATGTTAGCTGTAGCCATTATAAAAGATGTGATGCAATTATAATGTGAAAAATATTAAATACAATGGTGTAATTTTGACAATTCTTATCTTAAAACAAGTCTTGACTTATGGAGGAAAAACCGTTTTTTTTGGAACCAGAATTGAATTTTACGACGCACTTAGTTACGTAACCGTGAATATTTCCAAAATATTCTTCTTGACTTATCTGCTCACATTTTAGGAGTTGAAGGTTCCTCCTGCGGGGCCCACTAGGGCCAGACCCTGTATGGGGCTGCGGGTTCTTCGAAATAGTTACCGCGCCCCTGGCACACAAAGTGCTCCCGAAGGAACGCGGTGGGTTTTAGACCGTATAAGTCTGACACTCCCTAACGCTGTCACCCACAGCGGGAGGGGTCTTACTGATGATTTCCCATCGATAAAAAAAAGAGTTGAAGGTTTTATTTAAATTCCTTAGCGATGATAGGAGGAAAAGAACTTTAAGCCAGCCTCATTAACACTGCAGCGATCTAATTAGTGAGCAGGCGTGATCTGGTTAGAGGATTTACCACGTGAATACCATAAACAGTCTAATGAGCTAGAAAAACAGATAAAATCTCATTTAATTTGTGTCATTTATTCGTTAAAAAGTCGACACTAACATCCGCCCTGGCCATCCGGACTGGCTTCATCGCATCTTCAAACTAGTCCAGACATTTAATGCAGATGTTAAAGAAACGAGTCCGTGTATGAGAAGATGATCTTGATGAAGATAAACAAGTCTAATTCAATGTGCTTCTGAAGTGAATGAATTTTGCATATACTTCACTATTTTCCAAATTTGCTGTACAGTAATCTTAAATGCCCTAGAGTGGTCCTCAATTCTCAAATAAGCAGAAATTTCTAACATAGTCGAAGCCTAGCCTATTCTAATTCGGAACTATTACGTAAGGCTTCCAAAACATTGTAGGTTTTTACTGTTCTGAACTTTGGAACGTCCGAATTAAAAGTACAATGTCCATAAGTCCATACCGAATTACTTGTCGTCGATTAAAACTTATCTCCTTTATCCTGCTATTATCCTGTAGCAGGGGGATCTAGTCAGATTATCGGAATTATCCAAAGATGACATGTTATAAATGGGAATTATTTTATTAATAATTATAAACAATTTCTAGATAAACAACTTGGATAGATTAGTTGACGTCAATGTTTGGATACAACGTGCGGATAGACACGAGACCTAGCTTTCTTTGTGTGAGGTAGGATCAGGAAAACTATTGATAAGATTAATTAATATTCAGATAGCAAACGATTGATAACATCGTGTATTGGCAACAGGTTATTGAATAACGAAAGGTCATATACCAAAACAGTATAAACCTGTTCTCGTACTTCTGTTTTGAAAATAATTCTTATGNAAAAAAAAAAAAAAAAAGATACGGTCGAATTGAGAACCTCCTCCTTTTTGGGAAGTCGGTTAAAAAAATACAAAAATAAAAATATTTTTTCCTGAATATAGGAAAATTTGCAAAATAGCATAGAAATCAAAATTCAAAGCGGAAATAGCAGTAGCAGAGGAAGTATATAAAGTTATGATCCATGTGCAGAAATAATAAACTCATCTTTCATGAAAAGATTTACATTGTGCATAAATCAATCCTCAAACTATCGAAAATATTCCACCACTTGTTCAGCAGGTGGAGTGGTTGTCAGACAGAACAAAGTCCACTGATAAAGGTGCGATTGAGTTCATTTGTGTTGTATATTTACACAAAGCCCAGACATTCTACTTTAAAACTGATTATTTAATATAATGTTGAACCTTGAACAGATCGCTGACTTGTATTTTGTATAAGCCCAGAATATGGTTTGTGTGAGGATTTTGCGTCTATATTCCGACAATAATGTAATAACGATTTTCTAGAATGATGATACAAACATAACTAGGAGGAATGATAATGATCTCAAGGAGAATAGAGTCGTACAACAAACGATAAATAAAATAAAAACCAACAAGTTATGTAATGATGTTCTAATCTTGTTAAGACCCATGAGAACAAGAATCTTACGGCCCGATGCTTCTAGTTTAATATCGTAAATAAATACTAACTTACATAAAAGCTAGTTCAGCTTGAATTACGATTTATTACCATACATTGGAATGTCCTTGTTGAGCTTCTGATAATCTAATGTTAAACTTAAAAGTTTTTTGATATTGAGCTAAATCATCTTTTCTCGATTAACTGCCATTTCCAATATCCATAATAAAAATTTGACATTGCTTGTATGGCGCTTATTTCAAAATTCCATCTATAGCAGCATCTACCTACATATAGTAAGCAAATCCTCAAATAGAATATTGGGAACGGCCATTTGACATGCCATCATGTCGCTTAACTATCTAACTTATGAACATATAATGAGTAATAATGAGTGTATTCTCTCGTATGCCACTATTTAAACATTCAGAAATTCCTGCTAAGCTCAAAAATAGCCATTCCTAATGGATAATACCGACCTAGATATACCGGAAGAGTCGTAGACTGTAGTTCGTAATTCTATCTCGTTGACCCATTGTGGTCTGGCCGTTGCTAGCAAGAAGCATATTACTCTCGTTGATTTAGATCAGGAGATATATCGATCAATCAAGTTTTACACTGACAGTTATACAAAGAGAACTGCAACCAGCCGTATTTTCATCTGCAGTCAAATCTATCGTTAGTCCATTACGTAATCGTCATATCAAAATTTTCTTATAAGATATTGCAGGTCTCAGTGCCTGAAACCATTTCTGGATGTAACTATTCTCACCCGTTACCTGTGCTATTTTAGTTCAAGTAAACTAGTCTTCGTTGTGTAGCTGATTCATATTATATACGCTTGCTCTCATTATCCGTTGTTACTTATGTTCCATTACCATAAAATGGTAATCAACGGCCTGATCTTGTGAATATCGATATAGATTCGAGTCATGGTCATGACTGGCTTCGTTGTTTGTCAAGGTTTTTAGGTCATTATCAAAGCTAAATCGATTAAACATCGAAACGTATGATTTTTTACAAATTAACTTTGATCAGATTTAAATCTTCTTAATACTTATTGTCATCTACTTCAGTGTAGTCGTTTGAATATCCCTAATCTCTATTTCACTGTCTGTCTTTCTATGGAAATTAGTCTGCAAATCCTATGTTGCCGTGGTCATTATAAGATTGTCGTGTGACCTTTATTCTGAGGTTATTCACTTACCATTAAAGGTAGTGACAATAACTAAGAGTATAATTATGATTATTTCTTTTGCAATTGGTTAAATACCTTATTGTGTATCATAATGGTTGCATTCTTGATAATAAATAGAACATTTTGTCTTTGATTTGAGCCTTTTAACCTTCGTTGGCCCGTTTTGAACAGGAAATGAACTGGTTTCAGTGAATAATTCTCTTTTTTTTTATTAAAAAGAGCAGCCTCTCGTTATTATTTACCCCTTTATACAAAAGTTATGTTTTTATTTTGATTCTTGATGACAATGACCTTACAAAATACATACGTGGTCAATGTTACTTTAGAAATTGTTTTTGTACATGAAAATAATATAATCAATCATAAATCATTTATTATAATCGCAGTGTTTTAAGGATTTACGCATTATGAAGTAAGCTGCCGTAATCCTTAAGATATAGAATAATATAAATTATAATTACCGGAATGTCATGGACTGTAGAATAACAAATAACATGCATGGGAACAAATTCACAATGATCATTAGTTAATAAGACAACGGTAGGTACAGACAATAGCACATCAAGTTACCACAATCTGCCAAATTTCTGCAAAAGATGTTCAAACTTATTACAGTAGCGGAAGGTTAATATTTGATTTGTAATATTTGACAGATTCGTGTACGCTGACCTGCGGTTTTCTGTACATTATCTAAATAAAACATGTAATAGGCAAGGTGTTTTTTCTATTTTTGTTGCGTAATACAATAACCAAATGCTTGTTATTTTTCTCTAAAGTCTTGTTACTCTGAATATTAAACTGCGTAGTGCTCTATCCTTGACCACAGCGTCCTGTTTACTTCGGGTACGGAACCCTTAGAAAGGGCAAAAGTCATATTTTTGCTCCATCATTATAATTATCAGCCTATCGTCTTCCAACCCTGAACATATACCTTCCACAGTAAGCTAAGTTACTTGATGCAAGTCGTACAAAATACCGCTCTTAAATTAGGTCGGTGAGTCAAATTGTTACGGATTATGTCGTCTGATTGCTCCTTTATCCATGTCTGTGGTCAATGAAGAACACCCGCATATGAGGGTCGATATGAGAAGTATAAAGTTATTGTTAAATGCTGTATGACCTATTCCGTTAATAACTAAAGGTTTTGTTTTCATTTTGATACTAGCCCTACTCTGTAAAACAGAAATTGAAAGAAAATCTTCTTCAATCATCAAAGAAACTTTCGTGGTCCAGCCAGTGTTTATTTACAAATAAACAATAACATTTTTGTAACCTTTTACTGTCAGATCAATCCCAGCAAATGTTAAAAATAATTCTACAATTTTAACTTATCAGATTTCTATTTTCCATTTTCTCTGATTTTAACTCTTTAGCAACTCATAGCAAAACAGTTACATTCAATATCCGAGTAATTGCTTCAGATTGAAATGTTTCCGTTTGAATAACTAGACCGGTGTTAGTGTTCTCATTATTATCAACGCAGATGTTTTCTAATCCCAATATAAACATTAGAATCTCCGCATTTTTTACACCATTTACTCCCTGAACGTTTCCCTGATTTAAGATATAAATATTCAATTGGTTTGTGGGCTTCTGTTTTCACAATCCCATCAAGTACTAGAACAAATTCAGCAGATATATTTATTTAGATTCTAATATCTTGGGCTGTTTTATGATAAGCCGTGTTGCCAAGAGCACATCACTTGCAGTAAACTCTTCAATCATATTTAATGACATTATAATCGTCAATTTTGTCGGAAATCTTTCCAATTTGGTGGTTTTAAAAATGCTTATTTTCCCTTGCAAGACAAAATTTGCAATTTTTGTGTGAGAATTTGCCTATTTCTTCGTGTATTCTTTTGGTGTAAGTAAAAGATGAAGTAATAATTTGGGTTATTTTGAAATTAGGGCTTTACCAATAAACACTGTGACACATAACTTCGATTAAAATCTTTGAGCACCCCCATTAGTGTTCCGGTGATACGGAAAACATTCGATTAGTTAAAATAATCAATCACAAGATAATTTGACACCTATGCGTGAATCGTATGATTTTCTGCTATTAGCGATAACTCGTGTATCAAAGGTTATATTTTTGCCACTAACATGAATTATAATGAGCTCGCTGTCTGGTTAATAATGTTTTAATTTGTAATCACCAAATACTTCCATCTAGAAGATTTTTTATTTAGTATATGTTTTAATTGTTTGCGGATTTAGGTGGGACATGAATTGCCGTGGGATAATATTTTAAGTTTAAAGTCTATCATTGTAACTTGTTTTTATTTTATTCTGAGTAATTTATATCTTATTCTTAGCAGTGAGTTGTATTCCGTTCCAGTCCCTCATGTTCTTTAAATAGTATTTTATGTACCACGATGTCAATATTTTTTATGATCCTGTCATGGGTTAGTTTTAAGAGAATTTTATGTCCATCACCATGAAAAACACGAAGGTTTGATCCTAATGTAGTCTCCCATTTCTTTTACGCCTTAACTCAATCACTGTTACTACTGTAATAGGACGGTTGCGATCCGTGACGTGCGCACGCGGCGTCTTGCTCGGCCTCAGTATTGCGTTGTCCGTGCGCGCGACTACACGTACCGCGTCCGCGAACCTACGAATGTCCGATCACGATTGTGTTATATAAAAATTCGCATTCTTTAATCTATTCGTTACAAGTCGAATCAGTGCTACAAAATCATTAAAATTTTCACTTTAATCTTCTTACATTCCAAAGCGTAACGTTATATTTTTGAGGAAAAATATTCGGTAATGTATCCAGAAGTAATTTTTGCATAGAAAACAATCTATGCAGTTTTTCACAACACTAGTATTCGTGGGCATTCATGCTTGCATGTCGATTTCACTTTCTGTGCCAACGTCGGAGCTGTTATTTGGAATCGTGAAATGACACCCCTACAGTCGGCTAGTTGGTATTGTAAACGATAATATACCGAGCTACCTGTCCAATGCTTGCTGGAAATGGTTATTTGAGAACTGAATGATAATAGCAACCAGACCGCATGATACTCATACATTAGTTTCGACCTGATTGCTTCGTTTTACCTCATTCATAAAGATGCATAGAATTCGAGCGGTTATATCGTCCATGCGCTTTGTTTACTGAAGTGTGAAATGGTTACAATTTCTTCTTACATCAACATACTTAGCTCCTTTCTATTATTTGGTGGAAACTAAATTCACAGTGATTCTATATTAAGTTGAATTGACGCTTCTTTTCTCACACTGCCATTACCGATGGTTTCTCCTTACATTAGTCGGCTATCACTCTACTCCATTGTAAGAAATCCCATCACCTGCTTCAGATGGTCAAATATAACTATCAAGGTTAAACAAAAGTGATTCATCTTACTCCAATGCTCATTAATTTCCGTGAAAACACCATGTATGAATTATTTTCATTCCAATTACTGTGACCGCTTCCGTAGAATTTTCGCTTTCTTGATCAACAATTATTTATGCATTCATTACATGACCGCAGTGTTGGTGCGGTGTGTGAAATTTTAACTGTACTACATACTAATAATAAAATGGGACGCAATGATGAATTTAATTATGTTACTAACACTACTTAATAGGTACTCTAGTATAGTATAAAGAAAGGTTAAAGGATGAAATTCCTATGTCCAGTGTTTATAAATTCTAGTTCAGAGAATGTCACTGTCGCGTAGATGTATAAAATATAAACCTGATTGGATAAGTAAAACAACTCCTTTATTGTCTGCAGATGCAGATGTTTCTTTAAATAAAGATTTTAGTGGCATACGGAATGCAATTTTACATCCTTATAAAACTTAAAGAAATCTTTGTGTTTACTGCATCTGTGTATTTCTTCTGTATCAAAAAATAATTTTCGTGTGCCCTTGCTTTGTTCATCCACATTCCAGTCATGTATTTTTAAGCAACATTCTTACATCTGACGATTTTTTGCATTCGTACTTGGAACTGCAAATATTCACCATGTGTGTCTTTCTATCTGTCTATGTGCTGTCTGATACGTTATCTTTTCAGAACACTTTTTGTTCATTTATTGTTAATGTGATATCATGGTTGATGACAGCAAATGAAAATTTAAAAAACCCCCGACACAAAAACTTAATTTCCCTTTAAAAAGTAAGAAATAATAAAAAATACGTCGCGTTGGGGGACCGCTCCTAATTATTTCTTACTTATCTACGATTTTTTTCATAAGTATCACATGCCTACCTTTTTAGGAGCGGTCCCCCAACGCGACGTATTTTTTATTATTTCTTACTTTTTAAAGGGAAATTAAGTTTTTGTGTCGGGGGTTTTTTAAATTTTTAATTTAATTTTTATTTCATTCTTTTTATAGGTAGGTAGGTCGGTCGGTACAAGTTGGTATTTTAATATACAAAGCTATTTGAGACCCCATCAATAATATACTCGATATCAATATACTCGATATTTGCCGACATTCGATTCATCTCCCCACTTTTACCCCCACAACTTTTCAACGGCTTAACCGATTTTGATCAAACATGTCTAAGAACACTCGCCCGTAAGTAACCTTTAATACAAAAAAAACT
>NWSH02000081.1:821962-833779 GCA_002382865.2 Heliothis virescens | reverse complement strand
CATCCACAATTTTACATGACCGCAGTGTTGTGCGGGTGTTAAATTTAAACTTACTACATACTAATAATAAATATGGACGCAATGATGCAATTTTAATTATTTACTAACACTACTAATAGTACTCTAGTTATAGTAATAAAGAAAGTTAAAGATGAAATTCCTATGTCAGTGTTTATTAAATTCTAGTTCAGAGAAATGTCACTGTCGCGTAATGTATAAAATATAAACCTGATTGGATAAGTAAAACAACCCTTTATTGTCTGCAGATTGCAGATGTTTCTTTAAATAAAGATTTTAGTGGCATACGCACATGCAATTTTACATCCTTATAAAACTTAAAGAAATCTTTGTGTTTTACTGCATCTGTGTATTTCTTCTGTATCAGAAAAATAATTTTCGTTGCCCTTGCTTTGTTTCATCCACATTCCATCATGTTAATTTTTAAGCAACATTCTTACATCTGACGATTTTTGCATTCGTACACTTGGAAACCTGCAAAAATATTCCACCATGGTGTGTCTTTCTATCTGTCTAGCTGCTGGTCGATACGTTAGTCCTTTCAGGAACACTTTCTTGTTCATTTATGTTAATGTGATATCATTGTTGATGGACAGCAAATGAAAATTTAAAAAACCCCCCCCCCGACACAAAAACTTAATTTCCCTTTAAAAAGTAAGAAATAATAAAAAATACGTCGCGTTGGGGGACCGCTCCTAATTATTTCTTACTTATCTACGATTTTTTTCATAAGTATCACATGCCTACCTTTTTAGGAGCGGTCCCCCAACGCGACGTATTTTTTATTATTTCTTACTTTTTAAAGGGAAATTAAGTTTTTGTGTCGGGGGTTTTTTAAATTTTTAATTTAATTTTTATTTCATTCTTTTTATAGGTAGGTAGGTCGGTCGGTACAAGTTGGTATTTTAATATACAAAGCTATTTGAGACCCCATCAATAATATACTCGATATCAATATACTCGATATTTGCCGACATTCGATTCATCTCCCCACTTTTACCCCCACAACTTTTCAACGGCTTAACCGATTTTGATCAAACATGTCTAAGAACACTCGCCCGTAAGTAACCTTTAATACAAAAAAAACTAAATTGAAATCACTGCATCCATTCGGGAGTTATGATGCCACAGACAGACTGACAGACAGACAGACAGACACACACGTCAAACTTATAACACCCCTCTTTTTTCGTCGGGGGTTAAAAACTAGTTTCGACCTTGTTAGATACAGTCAAGTATTTTGGGCTCTCATAACGATGTCGTTGCAACTCACTCAATCTTTTTGGCAATTTAAGTGTTTCGCAAAATGCGAAAATGTTGCCAGCAATTTTATATCTATACTAATATTATAAAGAGGAAAACTTTGTTTGTTTGTTTGTTTGTTTGGTTGTATGTTTGTTTGTTTGTTTGGTTGTAATGAATAGGCTCAAAAACTACTGGACCGATTTTAAAAATTCTTTCACCATTCGAAAGCTACATTATCCACGAGTGACATAGGCTATATTTTATCCGTGTACGGGCAGTAATTCCCACGGGATGCGAGTGAAACCGCGGGAAAACGGCTAGTTCTTTATAAACTCGAAATTATCATGATTTTTACGGATGAGAGGAACATTAATTTGACACATAAAGTATGATTGCGTCAAATCAGAAGTCGATCTGTACAAATTGTAATTTGCGTACAATGACTGAAGTGAATCATTCCATTGTGCTAGCACTAAGTGGGCAACTAATGTAATGTTTTCATTTACTGTAACAATTTGCACCTACGATAGTCGGTAAACAGTAATATACTAGTTTGTAACACAAATCGCCTCTCAGGACCAAAAGCTAACAATCTGGATCTCATTCTTTGATAAGTCTGAAACCCGGATCTTATTTTAATAATATCATTTTGTAAACCATTTTCTCAGCTCCAGAAAATAAATCGTATGCATCTATCAGCAACGGCTTTTTAATTCATGACAACATTGCTATCGTTGCAATTTTTGCACGAATTACGCCATCTTAATAAAGAGGCTCAAGAGAACACAAAACTCAACGACCAATGGGTCTCATGCAAGAGTAGCGTGTTAGGTGAGGTTAGATTAAAGTTCACAATAACTGAGAAATATTTGCGCTTATCGCTTCAGAGCACAGAGAGGACTGCCAATGTGCAAAAGATGATTAGCTTCTGATACTAAATTGAGTCATTCATTAAAGGCAAAGACAAAACTAAAGTCATAATGCCAAGATTAGCGAAGATAAGGTAGTTCCTAAAATACGATTTTCCTAGAGTTTAAAATTAAACTAATTGTAATGCATACAATACCCCTACAAATATTGAATGCTAGTGTGAATCACGTAATAGATTTTCTACATATTAATCGGTTGGATTAGGTACTTAAAATCCAAGTTTAGCTGCGAAATAAATTCACCAATGCTGTACTAGATTCTAGTACAAATTCTACGCGCTAAATAGTCTTTCGCAATCTGAATGTATCTTACGAAATTTCGCGAAAATTAAGTGCAAATTGAAACAGCTCATAAAATACAGATTTTTGTGAACATAAATTCACTATTCAGTAGTTTAAATATTTGACACTTGATCAACTTATCACGCATCACATGATGAACATTCGATGGACATTATCTTCCACGCATGAATTTTAAACGAAAATTTTATAGCACCTGAACCTTTTTATCGTGAAGCCCCGACCCTAACCTTCCAATTTATTATAATTATATTATCATGCACGACACACCCTCAATCTTTTAATTTAAATGAGGAAGATAAATTCTTATCACTAGCAGAATTTGTTGTCCTTTCATTACTTACATTATTTCTAATCGGTCATTAGAATTAGTCGTTTGTTCTGGAACTTCATTTCTGATAGCACCTAATCTAACATCATCACGCATTAAAATATTATCTAGCACTAGAGTAGTATCACATTTGTGTTGGTCCAATCCACACTCAATATGTCCCCCTTCATTGTACTTTAAGTACCACTCCCTCCCTACTCGGGCCACCGCGAAATTTACCATCCATATCAGTCGTGATCTCCTTCACGCAGTAACTTTGCCCGTTCACAGTTCATTAGTTTATCACCAAGCAATTAGGTCGTTATTAATTACTGTTTTCGTATCGGTATCGCACCGTGAGCTATTGCGTTCGATATCTATCACGTTAGTGCAAATGCTTCGGGCAAATCAACAGACATAGGTCAGCGAAGTGCACATTGTAGCATCTGTCCATCGACACTGTCAATACAATTCCGACTTTCACAGAGGCAACACGTGTTGCCTCCGCATAGAAATTGAAATCGATAATTTAATTATATTTCTAGAACTCGACAAAGATTAGTTGCGTCAATCTGAAGCTTTAGTGAGATTTATAAATTGAGTTGTATAAATTAGTGAAGATTTCGTCCAAGATAGTGGAAGTAAGTGCGTTGTGGAACTGGACGGTCGGTGATGTAGTGTCGGTGAACAACAGCAGCGAGATGGATACGATGATAAGCGTGTGGACGATGGTGGAGCACGTGAGGGTGGCCAGCGGTGCCGCCGAGCTCGCCATCTTCACGGCTATTCTCTACTGGTTCTTCACATCCAGGTGTGTACTTAGCAAACAAATATTTTTGACGTACTTAATAATGATAAACGTGCCGTGTTTTTTGCGTGTTCAATAAAAATGATTTTAATTAACAATTAAGAATAAGGGCTACTAGCAATAGAACAAAAAATGTTATCCTCATTGAAATCAAGTGGTACATGATGTGTAACTAAAAACCTGTAGTAAACAATAGATTGTTATTTAATTTAAGTAGTTAAAACTATGTGTATGTTATTTAATTTAAGTAATTAGGACTATGTAAGAAAAACAAGCACGTGTAACTTTGTTTTCGTGGACAAGTAACAAGCTTAAGGACGTAGAACAATTAGAAGTAGGTACCTACATGAGATCCTATTTTCTGAGTTTATTTACCCACAGCTGAAAAAATATATAATTACGTTGATTTAATTGTTTAAACGGTTTTATTTTTTCGAAGTTGTTTATTTGTACTCCTAATTAGAAGTTGCTGAATGCTGAGAATTCTATTGTCAATTTAATTAATAACAGTTTTTTTTTGTTCGTATGTGGTATTAAAAGTATTTTAAAGAGTATCCAACTGTCCAGGAATAAAATGAAATATCTGTTGGTCTTGTTAACAGTAAAAGTGATTTAACAGCCGCAGAACTCTTAAAAGATTACAATGGAGATTAAAAATAATTTAGACCAGTTAAAGTTTACTGCAATGCACGAAGTTACAACGAAAACCGTATTTAATTAATCTTAATTGCAATTTAGTAACTACAGTCTTTTCATCCTACTTCTCTAGTTAATTGCTCATGTACAAAAGCTACTGTTTTAGCACATTTTTATACTGGTCTAGCCATATTCTTCGAAAATAGGAATTATGAAATGACCCGCTGTGCTTGAAGCGGAACATATTGCTTCTTTCACTGCCTGAAACACAGCTATTGATCCTTCTGGAACCCATTGTATTCAAGACCATGATAACTCTTAAAAATCCCGCAGCAACTAGCTATAAATACTCAGGTCTAGCCAGACTTATAATAATTGAGATTCAATGGAAAGTTGGTCTGCTCTCTCCTGCAGTCTACCCACGATCGTTCGAAGCGATTGCTTGCCTTACTGCTATACAATTTATTTAATGAACGCTGTGTAAAAACTAGATAATTGCTTATATTTCAATGATACCCTGTCCACCTTATCTTACACCGGTTTTGCTAGATCGGATCTCAAAAGTTCTTTAGATATATGTGAATCTCCAATGGTTCCTAATTGCTCGTTTCCAAACACTTAGAGTAGTTTCTGGTCTATAAACACATTTTACGTTTGTTTTGTAGTTAATTCTAGTGTAATTGGATAGTTATTATTTTAATTACTGCACTCATTTGTTGCGGCCTCTTTAAAATGTAGATTCTTTTTCAAAAAGTCTTGCTCTAGTTTGTTTAACTTTGACTTTCTTTCTCTAGTCGAATTTCGGTCTCTCATCTCAGATCTGACTATATTGCTCTAAAAATTCTATTACATCTTTTTTTTGGATGGAAAATCGTCATATGGCCCCGCTGTGGGTGCAGCGTGAGGAAGTTTCAGACTTTTACTGACAAAACCCACTGCGCTCATTCTTGAGCCCTTTGGTACGTAGGTCGACTATTTCGAACAATCCCGCAGCCCATATTATTACATCTGGTGTGTCCTTAGTCCGTTGTATCAATAATTAAAATTCGCAATTCCATGAAAGATGTTATCTCCACACTAAACAAAAAGAAAAAAGGGTTGATAGCATAAATGAACTTTTGCATAAACAATAAATTAAGAATATTAAAATTCTTGAGCAAATGTTAATGACCTCAAATTCTGTCGCAGTCTTTATTTATAAACAAAGTGTGCGTCGCTATGTAAATGGCGAAACAAAGAAAAACAATACTGCGATAAAATTATAAAACAATGAAGAAAATGCGTAGAAAAATGATTTTGTTGATAATAATATGTGTGTGACATTGTATTTTGTAAATGATAAATATGAATTATCATTGTGTTCATATTAATATAAGGAGTACATTGACTTAGACACAGGTTAAAATGTCTTACGAATTTGAATAACATTGATAATATTTTTTTTGTCTTTGATTATGATAGGTGATATGATAGAAATTATTGTAACAAGATAGTTATATTAAAAGAGTGCCCACGGAGTTTCTTGCCGGTTCTTCTCCATGAGACCAACTCCTTGGAACCGTGAAACTTTTCATAAAATCCTGTACTTGGTCTGTTTGAAATTAGAAAAAAATACTTTGGTTTTGAGACATGATTGATTCTTCACCGAGATTAAGAATTTGATGTTAGCATTTCGAGTTCTTGTCTCTTATAACATTGCCTTTATTATTTTTTCAAATCTTACACATCGAATTCAATCACTAATATCTTAGTTCTATGTAATTTACAGGGCCACAGAGCACTAATGTAATCACAAAACATCAATAAATGTAATATTATCATATAATAAGCCTTTAGTTCAATAGGTGTTGGAAAGTTTTGTATCGTTGTCAGTCCATAATGTTCTTCATATACATAAAAGTGATTTATTATTGTAGTGTATTTGTAATGTGCCTTGAGGAAGGTTATGGTTCATTCAGATTTACATTAGTATTCATAAAAAAACTATTCCAGTACACGATCGTAGGTATTTGTTAATTGAACTTGCTTTAAGTTTTGAAATGATAATGGATATGAAAGTCAAGATAATACATTCTGCATGTTATCGTACATTCAAAGTCAAAGTCAATATCGGATATTCCAAGTCGATTACATCGTGCACTCGGATAAAAATGCAGTCTAATAGCCTTCGATAAATTCCACTGAAAGAGATTTTCTAATAATCACCAAGAAACGGATTCTTTAGCTTTATAATAATAGGATAGATATTGATGAAAAGCTAGATGCTGTTGCCAGGAAGAGGAACTGGCTTCTCTTTTCTGAAATACTTGCTATTAGTTGCTATTAAAAAATCAGACCGCTATTTGACAGTCGTAAGTTTGAACTTCAAAATAAAATATATCTTCATAAAATCCATGTAAATCACCGTTAGTTTGAAATAGCGCTTTGTATTTGAATTAACTTTATAGTTCGTTTTATGTGCTACGCCATTTATATTTTACGATCTCACGAAAGAAACTATACTAAATGTATCATACATGTCATCTGGTTATTTTCTTAGCGAGTCTCATACATATCGTTATAATTTTTCTTTGAAATTTTTCCTAGTAATGAATCATGAACTTCTATTTTCAAGAAAAACCCCGTAATTTTAAATAGGAAATCCTAAAGTTTCGTCTGTTGAAGCAATTTTCTTCATAATGCTTCGATTCACATTTTGTTACACTATACTGTTAATTTGCATGTGAAAGAAAACTAAACGTAATGTGGTTATGAACTATGGCAACACTCGTAAAATACTTAATTATATTTTTTATAGTATTCCGTTTCTTTATGTACGCCAGTATTTTGATAACGAAGGTTCTTCGTTGCGTTTTACCAATAAATATACTGCAAGAGTATTTTACGATCGTTTTGAGATTGATAAGAATTTCTTTATATTTTGATTTGATATTGCCGATGCACAAGCAACGATTGAAATATCTACCATATCTTATCTATATATCGACGATGAAGTACCAATACCTCCTAACTACAAAATCACAATTTTACAGGAGGAGCAAAAAACGCGTCACGTTGAAAATTCAGAGATCNTATCGACGATGAAGTATCAATACCTCTTAACTACAAAATCACCATTTTACAGGAGGAGCAAAAAACGCGTCACGTTGAAAATTCAGAGATCTAAATATGAAAATATTGTAGTAATGGGAACATGGATATGATATGATACATAGTACAGTTAAGTAATTTAGAAGCTTTTTACACTTGAATTTAGGATGTAATGTCAGCAGGTCTTGCTAAATGAATGCATACATTGACTTAGCAGCTATTTCTATTAGCATTTTCTCTCAAAACTATCAACATATTTAGTTAGGTGTCTTGACGAGTACACGCAAAATGCAATTTTATGTCCAACGCATTAAAAATCAAAAAATCGACAAAATGTCAGTTAGGAGGTATTGGCACTTCATCGTCGATATGTAGATCCAAATCTCTGCAATATTTTTAAGATAATTTTCCGAGTTTCACAGTCTCTTTATTTACGGTTACTATCCCAAGTAAGCAGGGAATTAATCTTGCTTTGTTTGATAATTACTGATAAGTATTTCTTTACTTTATGCAATCTTCGATCATACAGCAATAAGTACGTCAGTTCATATTTTAGAAGACCAGTGCAAAAATTATCAACATTGTTATCTTCGCAAATCACGTGTGTTTCAGTGTTATGCGGTGTTATTTCGGAAGCAATGATTTATCAACACGTAAATATTTCATCAGTTTTTAGGGTTCCGTAGCCGAATGGCAAAAAACGGAACCCTTATAGATTCGTCATGTCTGTCTGTCTGTCTGTCTGTCTGTCTGTCTGTCTGTCTGTTCTGTCTGGTTCCGTATGTCACAGCCAGTTTATTCCGAAACTATTAAGACTACACCATTCAAACTCGGTAGTAGATGTATTATGTTAACCGCTTCACGATTTTTATACAAAAATAAAAAAATAATAATATTAGAAGGGGCTCCCCATACATGGAACTGAAACAAAAATTTTTTTTTTCGTCTAACCTACACTTGTGGGGTGTCTATAGATAGGTCTTTAAAAATGAGATCGAGGTTTCTAAAACCATTTTTTCTCAAAGTCAATCATTCAGAGTAAGACACTTTCAAAGTGCTAAAATGTGTGTCCCCCCCCCTGTAATTTCTAAACTACCAAAGTGAAAAATCTAAAAAAAATATATGTTATAGATCTTAATAAAAACTATCAACCAAAATTGGTTTGAACGAAATACAGTCAGTAGTTTTTGAGTTATAGCACTTTTTCAGTAACCGCAAACTATAACTTTGTTATTCATATATTTGTATGAAAAACAAAGTAATTTTTTGTAGGTACGTTTATTTTTCATAGATAATGGAACGGAACCCTTCGCGTGCGAGTCCGACTCGCACTTGGCCGGTTTTTATTCGGCTTATGATAAACCTTACGTCATTTCTAACGATAGAGTCCTTTGGGGTATCATCTAAAATCATACATCAAATTCTATAGAACTAAGAATCTAGAGGCAGTGAACAAGAATAAATTATTGGATTTTTGAGGGATACGTAAATAGTAGTCTAGTTCTAGTTATAAATACATAATCGTAAACATAAAATACTTCTGCATGTGCAGACGCATAATATTGTCATATTTCTTCAATAGATTTTCAACTTTATCACATCGGAACATATCGGAAGGTTAACAGTCGATAGGTAAAATTTGACAAATTCGCATAGTTTGACTGTCGTCTGTACTGAAGATATCTTCGTATTCTCAAACTAAAGAAAATCTCATACTCCGAATATTTAGGTACAAGAAAGCTGTTAATTGAAACACTGAACAAATTACTACAGTTTAACACAATGATGTTGATTTTCTTTGAAAAAGAATGTATTCCATAATACATTTTACCTTTGTCAGTCTTCAGACGTAATTGAAGTTTATCAATGGATTTCGTTATTACTTAATTGATTGTTGTTTGTCCTCAGCCGTGTTGCCGACATGCTGGAGGTGGTAGGCGAGAGGGTGGGGGGGTGGTGTGGCCGAGACACCAGCTCCTCCCTCCGGCAAGCGGTGCGCGCGCGCAAGCGGCAACAGGAATATGCGAAGCTGGACAATGATGTTGCTGTGAGTATTTCTTTTATCACCATAATCAACACACTGATTTAGTTGACTTGTTTATAGCTTGCTAGACAAAATTCGCCTTTTCCTCAAAACGAAAGCCCCACTATTAATCGCCAAAGGAAGGTCTAAAGGAAGAGTTTATTAGATCATGTTTTAATCGATTGACTCGTCTCCTTTTGATGTGTTCCTTTATTCTTTCACGCTTTTAAGCTTGTCTAGATCCTCTTACTTGAATATGTAAGCTTTGAGTAACCTAAAATATCTGGAGATCAAGAAACACTTCAACTTATTTTAATTCTGAGTAGAAGTCGTATTTTTCTGTCTCCCTATCCTAAATCTATCTGAATACACTACGTTTTTCGCTTCCATTTATTGGATTTGATTTTGATATTTTCGTATCAAAGTTTCCATTGAAGATGTTACATTAACTCCTTCCGCTGAAGCAACACTTGCCGTTAGGGTATTAGTATTCGTACCACAGTTTCCGCTTTCCTTTGTTGTAATGAAATACCGAAAATGAATTGCTTATCAAAACTGGATTTAGTATTATATTCATTGAAACTTGCAGTAGTTAAAACGAGTGATATGTCATTACTTGTATGGCTTTTTCGTGACACCTTAAAATGCAAATTAACAGCACGTGAACCAATTTCCTTTTCATTCTCTAAATCTTTCTCAATAATATCTACGATGCAAGTTATTACTTACTTCTTAGTATATTCAACATCATCATTAGCAAGCAGTGCATTCCCACGGTTGCATATAATATGCCTTTCCTTTAAGTCAATTCATTTCTGTCCCGTGTTTGGCCCAACCGGTTCTTCCTACGACTTTTGGTTAGTCATCATTTGCTGTTTTAGTATTCAAAATATTGTTTAGCAATTTGCAATGTGAGTTCATTGAATTATGTTCTCTTTGGAAATCAACGAATTTCTGCTTTAATTTAATTAGAACTTTAGCAGTTTGACTCCCTATTATACTTGTTGCAGTGTCATTTCTCATATCAAATAATGTTAGGAGTCTTGTATACTACTCATGGGGGTGATTTGAACCCACACTTGAACTCTTTATGATTGAAATACAATCTGGGCACAAAATCCTTTTCTGGCCTCGAAATGAGTTACAGTAATTATTTAGTTTTTTACTTGTTTTACCTCTGCCAGACTGGAAAAATACAGGTTTCTGTCCTTTCGTTTTTTAAGCGACTATTTTCTGTAATCTCAAAAGCAATCACAAAATGAATGTGTCATTGAGTGTACTGGACACGTCTGTTACGTTAACCAGTAGTTACGAATGAAGTAACATTGTTATTATTGTTGTTATAACCCTCATTCGTCACGATATGGTTAAACGTCAACAATTTGGAAACTATTGCGAAGTAATCCTGTGGTATAATATTTTATATCTTACTTATAATACTAACCTACTTTTGTGTGTGTGGTTAAAGTCTTTTCAGTCTTAGATGGCAAAACGTTTTATTTAAATTGTAATTGTGTCCTAGGGGCTTACCATAACCACACAACTAGCAAATCTAACCGTTTCGCCATTTGCTTATTACTTGCTTGCTCTTGATGTAGGTCCCTTTCTTCTGAATGTCAATTCTTCTTATTCTGTTCTGTATTCCGCTCATTTCAATACAATTAGAAATTATTTCTTCAGTCATCTCTTCACTAGCGTTTAAATCATACAGGATCTTTCCGACCACAAATAAATTCTGACGTAAAATTTGCAAAGACTTCGACAGTCCGTGTTGCTTAATTTGCCACTGATTCTTTGAACGCATACATTATGTGTATCATATGTATGTGTATATATACAGTAGTAAGCATAAGTGGAGTACCAGTTTCAAAAAACAATTGCATAGCAATATTAATGGTACTTACGACCTTCTTAGTTTGTAATCTTAGCGTCGCGTCGTTATTAAAATATGAGGGTAGATTATGATAAGTTCACTTTAAATCTATCCTCATATTTTAACAACTTTTCTAGTCACTTATAAATTATTCCGGTATTCGCTGTTGTTGATGAACACAGTAACGAGCGTTTGTGTTATCTTGTTGCGATTGTATTCTTTTGTATTCATTATGCAGGCTTATATTAGTATTGAAGCCAAGTCAAATATTGTGACCCTATATTCGGATGGTCTTAATATAATCTCAAATATCGAATAAAACCGGCTTATGCGTAAGTAATTTTTTCTAATATAATGTGACGATATTTATAAAATAGCTCAATTGCTTATTGCAAGTGTGTAATATATATTATTGTTTTTAGAGAGAGACTACTAGGCGTTGGGTGAAGAGATTTGCGGAAGATGGTAGTCTGAAGAGTCGTGATAAGAGTGGAAGACTACCTCTTATTAGTCTACCTCAGCGACGTGATATCGTAGCTGAATATAAGACGAATGGTTTCAACAAGGCGTTTTGTGCATGACATC
>NWSH02000081.1:790150-811146 GCA_002382865.2 Heliothis virescens | reverse complement strand
GACCCAGCCCCCGCTCCACGGTGTAAATTAGAACCTCAAAATAACAGTATTTCTCGCACTTTTACATATAAACCCCCTCTACAATCACACTGTCTTTTTAAAAAATCCGTTGCGCAGTTTAAAAGATTTAAGCACACATGGCGAAGAGACATACAAAGCGACTTTGTTTAATACTATTAGTGAAATAAGTGAATGCATTTTCATCTCCAACACCACACACTTCGTCATCATTAAGACGAGTCAAAAACCACGCAGGCTTGATCGCATTACAATATTCTTTCCACACAACAAAGCTCAAGTTCGCCAGTACATTCTTCCTCAATCGAGGCATGTGCTGATTGTAATCCAATCTTACAACGAAATACGACGACATTTCAGCCTAACCTTTGTGACTGGAAATCGTGAATTTACGCACACAGTCGCCCCATTTCGGTCATGGGTCTCCGCTTGAGGACCGGTCGAGATCCCGTCGAAAAATGTCTCCATATTAGTAACAATAAAGAAATTAGGTATTATAAAACTTAACTATATCAATATTGACAAGATAATTTTGTGGGTGTAATTAATTATTTATGACGGTGTAGATTCACAATGTCTTTAGTAATACAGTTCTAGAAGTCTAGCATTTGCCTGTCTGCGACGCAATTTCGGTAAGTTAATTCTAAGTCCAAATAGACCATACTAGAGGAATATTTAGGTTGATGGATATGTGTGTACTTTCGAAAGGCCTCCTCACGCTCTTAATAAACTAGTTCAATGATGATTTTTGGACACATGCCTCGTTATATGATCCGTTCACTCAATTCTGATATTAGTGCAAGTGTCAAGGGCGTCAAATCGTGTATCCGTTCTATTTTTATATGTTATATGAGTATTTAACTATAGATTATTGTCGGTACATACAGTCTTCATACAATTTTTCCCTTTTCGGTAAAATAGAATAGACAACACAAATTTTGCTTAAAATATATATCATTACCGACGGTAATGTTAATAATGTGATTGATAAAAATTAATTTTATTGAAAATATACTCCTCGCTCTTCATTAAATCATCAAGACTGTCAAATACCGAGTCTATAGTGGAGATTCGCAGAACAAATAAAATGTGCAAATAACCCCATAAAGCATGTACCGAACAGTCAATGTACGAAATCGCAATAGGCGGGTCTGCCGCCCGCAAGCCTTATGATTAATCATAGATGACATCCATAGACTTCGCTAACGGAAAAATACATAAACAAAACGTACGGTGAAAACTGTTAATGCTGAAAAACTACTTCATTTACTTAGCTATGCACAATAATTGCTTGATTTCGGTTTCTATCCTATAGCGAAGTATTTCAGTCAATAAATCACCAACAAGACCCAAAATAATAACTGCACATTCAATTCCTTAGAAGTACTAGAAGAATTTCACACGTGAAAACTCCGATAAGGCTAAGCCTGGCCTGCAGAAGCCCATTTATGTTTTCAACACGTCTCGGCATATAATTTTCATATTAGAAGCGACGTAAATATAAAAACAATAGCCAGTATAATCTTTCACGAATAACTTTATTTAACTGATACATAATGGTTGTTAAGTTTTGAAACAAATGCACGCATATACGTTCAAAATGACAAACTATGTATCAAGTGCCTTGAACTCAATATGACAATATTTTGCGTGCCATGAGTTCTATCTAGTATATGTTAAATAAATAATAATTATTTATCTACCACTTTAGTATAAGCTTCAGTACTTATTTACAATAGGTAGAAATAAATAAACTTTATTATCTTAAAATAAAGAGTCACTTAACTGTAATTAAAAGGTCATAAGATATGAACACTTAATTAGAAGAATATTATTCAGTCAATTTGTCCAAAATTTGCTTTACTTTGACTCACCACAAATCTTAATCACCTCAATGCTATGGCCGAATTATCCCGGGACACTAAAAGACCAGGGACTCAAGTTGCTAAGTACGCAAGCAACAATATTCCATTACTTGATTTATACTGCTCGAATCCGATAACCCACTTCTAAGCATGCTTTTGAGCACACCAATGATGAGTCGTAAAATTGAAGGAAAAGATCTGAGGAAACCTGAACTTAAAGTCTGAAATCGTCAATGTGCCCTTAAACAAGCGTAGTGATGTAACGTCATTCCTCCTTCTTGCCTAATGAGAAGAAGCCTGCAACTTGTGCATTGTGGACAGATGAATCCCTTCCAGTACTTGTATTGACTTTTAAGAAGTGAACATAGGATGTGTTACCTTGACGCCTTATCTTTACAATGAAGACGACAGGTCGAAGCTCGCTTAATATAGTATTTCAACCACGCACGGCCGGCCAGGCGTATGATATCGTTGATGAGTTATCTGATTAGCGTCTGGTCATTACATTGTAAGAATTCACAAGACCAGACGTAGAGAAATAGACAGAACGAGGAGGACCATCTTTGCATTGACAACATTAGCATAAACAAAAAACATTAATAACTATCACCTCTGAAACTTCCAGCCTGGTCATTTTGTAGTATCCTGCCCTCGTTTTCATATACTTTATATTACAAAGTTACAAACTAATATTTCGATCACCTCCCACTGTAAGTTGTTTGCCTAAACCCACAATATACATGTTTTTATCGTTTTTTACCAAACCGCCTATTTTTGGCTTACTTATGAGCTAAGAGTAAAAAAACTAAAATTATATATTTTCAAAGTATACGTTTTTTGACTTTTAGCACATAAAGTAGGGCAAAAATAGGCGGTTTGGTTAAAAAACGTAAACATTCTGTATATATTGTGGCGACCTTTTACAACAACTTACCTGGGAGGTATCGATTTATATAAGGAATTTTGTTTTGTTTGTAACGCAGAAGGTCTCGGAAACTAACACAAAAGCCGATTGGTAAAGATATTCAGATGGATCAGTTTTTAATCTTCGGTGAAATAAACCTACTATATTTATCTGGTTGCGAAGTATTTCGCAACGGTAGGCGTGAAACCTACAGAAACGCAAAGTTAACTATCGTAGAACATACTTCTGCAATGGTCACTACTATGCTTCACAGAGACTGCTTAGCTTAGGAGAGTGTACTAATACAGTAAGAACCATTGCAGAAGTATGTTCTACGACTAGTAACTTGCTGTTTACGTGGTTCTCCACGCCCCGTGGAAACTACTTCTCAACCAATAAATATAGGTTATTTCACCCGGAAATAAAACTGACCGATCTAAATAATTACCAATCGGTGTAGTAGTTTCGAGAGCCTCTGCGTTACAAGCAAACACAAATCCTCTTATAAATCGATACCTCCCACGTAAGTTGTTGTAACCCACAATATACATGTTTTACGTTTTTTAACCAAACCGCCTATTTTTGCCTACTTTATGTGCTAAAAGTAAAAAAACGTATACTTGAAAATATATATTTTTAGTTTTTTTACTCTTAGCTCATAAAGTAGGCAAAAATAGGCGGTTTGGTTAAAAAACGTAAAACATGTATATTGTGGGTTACAACAACTTACATGGGAGGTATCGAAATATTAGTTTGTAACTTTGTAATATAAAGTATATGAAAACGAGGCAGGATACTACAAAATACCACTGGAAGCTTTCAGCAGGTGATTAGTTTATAATAGTTTTTTGTTTATGCTAATGTTGTCAATCAAAGTGGTCCTTCGCTTCTGTCTATCTTGCTCTACTGTTTGTAATTTACAATGTAATACCGACCTTACGGTACTCCCTGCGGCCGTGCGTGGTGTGAATACTATATAAGCGACCTGCTTCGTCTTCACTTGTAAAGATAAGGCGTCAAGGTACACATCTATGTTCACTTTCTAGTACATACAAGTACTGAAGGGATTTCATCGTCCCAATGCAAAGTGCAGGCTTCTTCTCATACAGAGGAGGAATGAGCGTTAATCACTACGCTTGTTTAAGGCACATTGACGATTTCAGACTTTAAGTTCAGGTTTCCTCAAGATCTTTTCCTTCAACTTTTGACTCAGTCATTGGTGTTCAAAAGACACTTAGAAAGGGGTTAATCGGATTCGAGAGTATAAAATCCAAGTAATGAATGATTCGTGCTTGCGTACCTTAGCAATTGAGTCCCTGGTCTTTTGGTCCCGGATAATTCGGCCATAGCATTGAGGTGATCTAAGATTTCGTGGTGAGTCAAAGTAAACAAATTTTGGACAAATTGCTGAATAATATTCTTCTAATTAAGTGTTCATACTTATGACCTTTTAATTACAGTTGAATGACTCTTTATTTAAGATAATAAAGTTTATTTTATTTTACCTATTGCATAATAAGTACTGAAGGCTTATACTAAATGGTAGATAAATGATTATTATTTATTTACATATACTAGATGAAGCTCTTGCAACCGCAAATAATGTAATATTGAGTTCAAGAGCACTTGATACATAGTTATGTCATTTTAGAACGTATATAGCGTGCATTTGTTTCAAAACTTAACACCATTATGTATCATTAAATAAAGTTATTGTGAAAGATTATACTGGCTATTGTTTATTATATTACGTCGCTTTAATATGAAAATTATATGCGAGAGGTGTTGAGAACATAAATGGGTTCTGCAGGCCAGGCTTACCTATCGGGATTTTCCGTGTGAAAATTCTCAGTACTTCTAAGGAATTTGAATGTGCATTTATTATTTTGCGGGGATAGACTGAAATATCTCTGCTATAGGAAGAAACAAGAAATCAAAGCATTATTGTGCATTAGCTAAGTAAAATGAATAGTTTTTCCACATGAACAGTTTTCACCGCTACGTTTGTTTATGTATTTTTGTTAGCAAGATCTATGGAGCATCTATGATTAATTCAATAACGGTTGCGTGCGCGCAGACCCGCCCACTTTGCGATTTCGTACATTGACCTCGTTCGAGTACATGCTTTATGGGGTTATTTGCACATTTTATTTGTTTGCGAACATCAACACTAATAGACTCGGTATTTGACGTCTTGATGATTTTAAGAAGAGGAAGTATATTTTCAATAAAATTAATTTTTCATCAATCAATTATTAACATCCGTGGTAATGTATATTTTAGCAACATTTTGTGTCTATCAGTTTTACCGAAAAAGGGAAAAAATTGTATGAAGAACTGTACCTGGTACCAACATAATCTATAGTTAAAACTCAATAAACATATAAAAATAGAACGGATAACGATTTGACGCCCTTGACACTCACTATATATCAGAATGATTGAACGGATCATATAACGAGGCATGTGTCAAAATCATTCGACTAGTTTATAAGCTGTGAGGGGCCTTTCGGAAGTACACACATACATACATACAATAATTCCTCTAGTATGGTCTTTGGACTTAGAATTAACTACCGAAACTGCGTCGCAGACAGGCAAATGAGTACTTTAGAACTGTAATTACTATAAGACAATTGTACATCTACACCGTCAATAAAAAATAATTACACCCACAAAATTATCTTCAATCATTATAAGTACATTTTATAATACCTTTTCATTTATGTACTCAAATAAGGACATTTTCGACGGGTCTCGCCGTCCTCAAGCGAGGACCCATGACCCGAAGATGCGACTGTGTGGTAATCACGCATCTTCCATGTCACAAGGTTAACGTGAATGTCGTCAGTATTCGTGTAAGACTTGGAACAATCAAGTAAATGCCTCGATTGAGGACAATTACTGTGAACTTGAGCTTTGTTGTGTGAGAAAGAATTTGATAATGACGACAACCTGGTAACTCGGTTTTAATGATGACGAAGTGTGTGGTTCTGGAGAAATGTTCATCTAATTATCACTACATAGTATTAAACAAAGTCGCTTTGTCTGTCCCTCTATCCCAATGTGTGCTTAAATCTTTAAAACTGCGCAACGGATTTTTTTAAAGACAGTGTGATTGTAGAGGAGGGTTTATATGTAAAAGTGGAGAAATACTGTTATTTTTGAGGTTTCTAATTACACCCGTGCGAAGCGGGGGTGGGTCGCTAGTCTATAAGAATCTACCTTACAACATATTCACAAGAATGATTGAACGTTGTTTTATACATCAATGAACATTTCGGAGGTAAATAGAAACCTCAAACTATTTTACCTTCAAACACAGATAATTACGAGTATACGATATTGAAACTATTTATCGAACAAAACAAACCTACGTGCGAATCGCTAAGGATATGTTTCCGTGTAAAACAAAGATACAACTCAAATAAGAGTTTCCTTAACAAAGTGCTTTGTTCCTTACACCTGTTTACCTTTGTCTTGACAAGTACATATGTGCGATAAACGACATCTTTAAAAAAATATATATACTGTAATTTTTTTAAGACGGTGCTTTGTTTTTCATGTTTTGGTCCTTCGATCCGAAAAAGGGCAATAAGGATTTCCTAATGACCGAGGATTTTGAAACAAGTTAAGGTGTCATAAAAATGTTAAGATAAAGATGTCGTATAAAAAAATAATTGCGACCCTTAAGTTCATTGAACTTTGGGACTGCTTAGGAGCACCTTGCAGACTTGCTATTGTTATACGATGAAAATGATCCGATGTTTTTTCTGAAGCCAAAAGATTTTTTGTTTATTTATATTAGTAGCATTTCATGCAAGAAAACTGTGCAGGCAATCAACAAAATATTGCAATATAGTACATAGCTGTGGACAATATTTATCGTGCTGAATTGATTCAAGGATGAATTTGTGGGTCCAAAGTTTGCTACCATTTTATCTAGTTCCCGATAAAGAGTTACGTAAAGGATTTACTAATTAACTGCAAATTAAATTAATAATGAGATCATAGTCCGACGATAATAATTTATTTTAAATGTATGTGAATATCTGCTTGTGTTACTCAAAGATTGAAGGCCGTTATACGACACTTTTTTATGTGAAATAATCAAATAAAACAATATCATACACACTAGAATGCCTATCAAATGGCAGTATACGTTATGTAAAAGTTGCAAAAACTACGTACATAAGTGTACCGATTGCATAATGCACCAGTTGTTTAATTTACAGTAGCATGCTCTAGGTAATATCGCAGGTTTTATTTAGATTTTGTACTAACATAAATATTTCTTCCATAAAAACAAACTTCTAGAAATTGCAAATATTTATTAACCATTACCGATGTTTATGATTATCGGATAATATTAATTAAGCCTCTTCGATATAACAGGGCAGAAGTCGTGAACTCAAGTTATTTTCCCGCCTATAAGGACCAATCAACGTCAATCTATCACGTTGACAAATGACGTCACGAATATAATCAACACATGCAAGGCGAAAACTTATCTAAAGCCATTTGCATTAAAAAGGGATTATATCGATTAAGATTATAAACATCTCGGATTAAAGGATTCGGTTAGTTATTCGGTAAATCGATTGAGCGCCTACGTAAGCATAACGATGCGATTGCAATGCGATAGAATGTGGTTTAGTTTGTCTGCGAACAAAAGGAAAACAATGCTCTCACATTATGTAATTCATTTGGGCTGCTTTCGTGAGTTGTGAAATGCGGGTAAGAACTTCAAGCGTGTATTGCAACCTTGAAACTTGAAAGTAATCTCTTCTTGGGGACATGTATCATTGTCATCATACATATTTATTGGTTCTTTCATACATTACGGACTTGAGATTTCCAAGCCAAAAAAATGAAAATATTAAAACTGTACAAAAAATTAATGGTCTAGTATTCGCTATGTAATCTGTCGCCATTATGTCAATTCAATCTAAATTGTAGTAGCAAAAAATCTGCCAAACCTCCTTATTTTTGCATTCAGATAATAAGTCTTTATCTAGCAACCGTATTTAACTTAATAACCTCAATTTTATAACATGCAATTTATGTATTAATAAATAACTGATATCACGTTTTCTCACGTTTCTTATCCAGTTGGAAGTGGAAATATACGCCTTTCTAATTATAAATCGGTATCAGGTAAGTTCAATAGATAACTTTACGAGTCATACAAACACTGACCAAGGTCGGGTCACGGGCGTTAACTAGTCAATATGCGAAACACACCCAAGGTTTGGAAAATTCAAATTCAAAGTTAGAACTTTTTTTTCCTTATTGTTCTTCCTTTATCTATTTCTTTCGAGGTCTTAATGAACGACTTTGTATTTCAAAAGTTTGAGCCATGGGGACTCTGTGTGAATTGAATACAAGGGATAAGGTGTTGATACGGAAGTTTAAGTTTATAGGCTTTAAACTATTTGCCTGAAAGATGAAGCAGGAAACAGAATTGCGGCCGGCCTCAAATTAACTAGGAACAGGGCAGGAGGATGGAGGAGCCTTAAGACGACCTACTTTTAGCGTTACGACGGAATACATAAATCATAATATACCTACTTATACATAATACCAGTTACATTTATTGTCTGTTTTATTTTTAGTTGTACCTATTATAAGAGCATAAAACCAGCTCAATGGTATTGAACAAACATGTGTTTCATGTTAACCATACAAGACAAACTCACTTTCTATCGCTCTCCGACTTATCACATTTTTGTAATATTCGTGCAAGGTGACATCATTTTCTTTGCGATATAAAAGCAAACAGTTTGAAATGACACGTGTTTCAAAACGTGGAGTTATATGATTCCAAATGCCTCAAGTTATTAAAAACCGGCCAAGTGCGAGTCGGACTCGCACACGAAGGGTTCCGTTCCATTATCTATGAAAAATAAACGTATTTATTACCTCCAATTAGCCAAAACACAAACTTTTCTCGACAACAAAAAATAACTTTGTTTTTCATACAAATATATGAATAACAAAGTTATAATTTGCGGTTACTGAAAAAGTGCTATATCTCCAAAACTACTGGCTGTATCTTGTTCAAACCAATTTTGGTTGGTAGTTTTTATTGAGATCTATAACATATATTTTTTTCAGATTTTTCACTTTGGTAGTTTAAGAATTACAGGGGGGGGGACACACATTTTTGCACTTTGGGAGTGTCTTACTCCAAAGTGATTGACTTTAGGAAAAAATGGTTTTAGAAACCTCAGTACCATTTTTTAAGACCTATCCATAGACACCCCACACTTATAGGTTTGATGAAAAAAAATATTTTTAGTTTCAGTTTCATGTATGGTGAGCCCCCCCTAATATTAATATTTTTTTATTTTTGTACAAAAATCGTAAAGCGGTTAATGTAATACATCTACCTACCAAGTTTTAACTGTGTAGTCCTAATAGTTTCGGAATAAAGTGGCTGTGACATACGGACGGACGGACAGACAGACAGACAGACAGACGGACAAACAGACAGACATGACGAATCTATAAGGGTTCCGTTTTTTGCCATTCGGCTACGGAACCCTAAAAATCACAATCTTGCAGTATGTTATTGCTCGTAGCTTCCCTATGAATAATTCAACGAAGACAGCTGACTCATACATAAGCTAAATACATCTGCAGATAACCTTTAATATTCTCCACAAACAGATGACCGAATATCTTATATAAAAGAAGTAGATAACAAAAGTGAGTTACAAGTAGCTTCTATGTTGACAATGTTCATTCATTCATCGTTGATCGACTGCCTCTTTAAAATGGCCGCTTTATATTCCAAATTTAAACACAAAGCCGGCGGACGCGGGTGGCGTGACACCGCGCCGGCCAACCGGCGGCGCGCGGCGCCCGCGCGGCTCGTACGTCGACCTCTCCCCTGCGATACGATTAAACAATCGATGCATTATCGATCCTCGATGAAGACGCCTTGTACAATTATTCGAAATTCCGCGCCATTGAACATCTTATCTATTAATCCTCGCGATGACAATGGAATGTCTCAGTTGGTATAGAAGCACTTGATGAATGCGTCTCTCAGTACCAACATTCCGAATTGAAATGTCAACATACTGGGTTAATTGGGGACAAGGAACAATTTCTACATAATTTTTGTTTTGTAATTTTAATTTATCAAAGGTGCCTGTTCAATCCTGCTGATTAAGCCGAAACAAACAAGACTTTTTTAATACAATACGTATTAATTGTTGTTTCTCCAACAGCCCTTATTGCCACATGTGTCCTTATCTCCGCACACAGCACACGTGCACATTTCATTTAACTTGTCTTCCACTCAGTTTATTTATACAACCGATAAACAATTTTGTTGCCCGCCCACCTGTCGTTCGAAATATAAATTTTCCCTATTACTTGTGTCTCTCACGCCAGATACCACGTTTTTGTCATCAGCAATGTTTTCTTTCAGACATTGTGCGTCTTTTCACACGTCGTTGTTATGTCCGTGACATTGAACGGTTTATGATGTAATCAAAATGAGTTTAAGCTTAGAATAGTTTGGTTTTTAATTGTTTATGTAATGAAGAATATCTATAGAAACGTACTTACCTGTTAAGATTATAGATTTCTCTCTTTATATACTCAGTTATTCTGATAGTGGTTTCCAAACGTGTTGATACGATAATTTGCAATTTACTCCCCATGTAGCCAAGGCCAGGTCGATAACCTATGGCGTATGGCTGTAATGACACGTTTCTCTCCGATATTTTTAGCCCTCGTGGCTTAATAACTTACTTACAGTTGCATGTCTTTTCGTGCCAAAATTCTACGTTTTGATTACACCAAGCAAAATATAAGTAAAAAAAAAACAATCGTCTTATATTTATTATTTTACTCATATCAAAGGTCATAATAATGGTATGAATTTTGGCTCGTATCAAAGGTTACTGTTGACTTCGAAAACGTGGTAACTGGCGAAATTATGTTAATGCTTTGCGGTGACCTTATACGGTCTTAGCAACCATCCATACTGTTTGTTCAACTGCTCAGTATGTACTTTTAAAAGTCATAAGCACATTAAATATGTGCTACATTGCATTGTTCAAGAATTTGTACACAAAAAACTGGTACTGCAGTTGCTCATCCGAATCATTAATAAATAAAGGTTTTCTTAAATAAATTGAAGTGTGGAAATAGCGACGTTTCACAGTATAGTACAATAGAAACGTGTTTTCTCATAAATCAGACACTTTATACGCACATTTGGCATCAAAACTGAAACGCTTATAGCCAATGTGCAATTGTGGAACGAACACTAGCAATTTAGTAATTATTAGGTAATTGCATATTAGAATGCAAGAACATAGAAACATGCTAGGTAAACAAATAGAGAGATAAGTGCCTGTCTGTTTTTGTCAAAGTGTACAAAAAATACAATTCATTTAATAACATTCTATTATAGTCTTAGTTGAAAAATTAAAGGTACATAAAGCAAAAAAAGTTAAAAAAAAATTGCAAATTTTTAACATAGTCTTCTATAGTTAAATAAACTTCTTGATTCATAGACATTCTAAGCAAAAAAAGAAGGAAATATGCATTTATAGGGCAGTTAAAGCCTTTGTAACTAAAGAATGTATAATAGATAGATGTAGATGAATAAATGGGCTATTAAATAACAAGCGCCTATATGAATTCTATGCATACATTTCACTTAATTCTATTCCTCATATTATGACTACTATCCGAGTTATTTTGGCGCTCGCAATACCAGTGCCAACTTTATTAAATCTTTCTAATTTGAATGTTGCCACATTATTCATGATGTCAGTGTGAATAACTTTAATGCTATTCTGTAGGCCTAGATAAATCTATGTAATCTTCGTTCGTGTTGAAGCACATACCACAGACTGTCTATTCGCGATGTAGCTTATACTTAGGCTCTTTTTTAGGGTTCCGTACCCAAAGGGTAAAACGGGACCCTATTACTAAGACTTCGTTGTCTGTCTGTCTGCTCCTCCAAGCTGTATCTCATTAACCGTGATAGCTAGAATGCTGAAATTTTCACAAATGACGTACCTATATCCGTTGCCGCTATAACAACAAATACTAAAAATTAAAAAAAATGTTAAGGCTGATTTATATTAATTAATTGCAAAATTGTATACTAGTAGCGCCATCTATTAGAAATAATGTGCAACTTAAGTAACTCACACTTGACCATTCCTATTGTACTTTTTTCATAGATAATGGTACGGGACCCTTCGTGCGCGAGTCTAACTCGCACTTGGCCGGTTTTTCATCGATGGGAAATCATCAGATAACCCCTCCCGCTGTGGGTGACAGCGTGAGGGAGTGACAGACTTTTACTGACTAAAACCCACCGTGTTCCTTCGGGAGCCCTTTGTGTATCAGAGCCGCGGTAACTGTTTCGAACAAACCGCAGCCCCGGCAGGCTTATACTTAGGCTCAATTTGAACGTTAACATACACGAACGTTAGAAAATTGAACGTGAAAATTCATAGTAAATATTTTTAGAAAGTCTGACTTTTGTGTGTTCTTGGGCATTACTGGTTCATGAAGAAAGTTAAAATATATTTCTACCAGCTTGCGAATTATGTGTTTTTATTAAAACTCTGTAAACTAATGAAGTTATTTCCTTGTCTTCAGGACTCATGGCAGGACCCCAAAGTGAAAGACACGGGCGCAGTAATCAACATCCTAGACATTGGTAGACAGAACTTCGCGAATGGGGGCGTGGTGTCCCGCTACCTGTGTGACCTGGCCCAATGCTGTAACCTCTTCAACTATGACTACAAGGATGTTGTTCCTAATGTGAGTTGGATTTATTTTAGCTTATTGGAAGCTTGAACTGATCTTGAGAAGATCCTCATTTTGTAAGAAAGTCCCGGGTCTTTATAGTCTTCGGGAGTAACTAGGGAACTGCTTTTTTAACGTCAAGGCTATCTTTAGTTTATTAGAGACGTTAGCTTAAAACTGCCCTGGATTAGGACTTAGTTAAGTGCTACTTAGTATTCCAGAGTAATTTAACAGTGTATGTGAAGATTTTTGAGCTTTAACTAAAGGGCAAACAAAAAAAACCGGCCAAGTGCGAGTTGGACTCGCGCACGAAGGGTTCCGTACCATTATCTATGAAAAAAAGTACAATAGGAATGGTCAAGTGCGAGTTACTTAAGTTGCACATTATTCCTAATAGATGGCGCTACTAGTATACAATTTTGCAATTAATGAATATAAATCAACAGCCTTAATAATTTTTATTTTTTTATTTTAATTATTTGTTGTTATAGCGGCAACAGATATACATCATTTGTGAAAATATCAGCATTCTAGCTATTACGGTTAATGAGATACAGCCTGGACACAGATAGACAGACAGACAACGAAGTCTTAGTAATAGGGTTCCGTTTTACCCTTTGGGTACGGAACCCTAAAAAGTGAAGGGTAGTGGAGGGATGTGGGCTGCTGGTAGAGAGGCCTTCGCCAATGGACGGCAATAGGCTGATATGATAATCATGAAAAGGGATAATGTGGAGATTCTATTCCTCTTCTCAAGCATTAAAACGAAGAAACCCAAGGAGCATTAGAAGGCAAAACTTCTAAAAAGCAGCACCAATTACAAATTATTAAGCAGCACCAATTACAATTTATTCCCTTAATTTTTCAGGTCTTAAAAGACGACAGCGTAGTGAGCGCGATAGAGGAAGCCACACAGGACGAGCTCAGTAAAGCCAAAGAGGCTGGTCAGACTGGTGCCCAGTACGCCACCATACGGAAACGTGTGGAGGCGCGCGCTCTCAAAGTCGTCCAGGATATCAGCTCGGCCATGTCTAATAATGTGCTCAAGTGAGTTAGGCTTTGTTGGTTATTTTTGACGCCCATTATTCATTCATGCCCCCTATTTTCTATCCTTGAGATGGGTAATCATCAGCCTTGGGAACACAGTGTGTCAGAATTTTTCTGATTAAAACCCACCTTTATTCCCTTACACAACAAGGTCCACCTTTTGTGTAGCAAACTTTCTGACAATCCAAGGAATCCCGGGACTTATCCTTCATCCTCCCAGATATAAAAAGTTAGGTCAAAAAAGATCGAGTTCTAAACAACAAAAACGCCATATATAACCCAAAGTTCTCTAGTAATTTTGCGATACTGAACCTACACTCAATTTTCCAGATTCGTAGCGTGGGTGTGTCACAAAGCCGTCCGGCGGGTGGCTGGGGGCGGCTGCGGCACACGGGTGGCGGGCGTGGAGCGCCTCCGCCGCGCCAACGCAGCTGGCTTACCTCTAGTCTTCGTACCGCTACACAGATCTCACTTCGACTATATCCTCATGACTTTTACGCTGTATCTAACAGGGCTGCGGCCGCCTCTAGTGGCTGCCGGCGATAATATGAGGATACCTTTCTTTGGGTGAGTTTCGGACAAATTGTCACCTTGATAGGTTTCTTGGGTAGCTTCACAGATGATTTTTAGTGGAAGATTCGACCAGGCAAGTTGGCCCTCGTAGCCACAGTCTCAGAAAATTGTACGCTTTTCCTAGACATATAAGAGAAGCCAATTTGAGAAAATTTATGAAGGGCCTTCTATCTAGTGTTAAAAGTTTAATGAAGAGTAGTAGTAATGGTATCATATGCATTGTTCCAGTTGGTTCCTGCGAGGCTGCGGAGCGTTCTACATCAGGCGAAGAGTTGAAGGTTCCGAGTACCATGGTGACCCCACATACAAGTCTGCTCTTAGGTAAGCATCATTTATCATGTAGTATCGGTAAAGAACATGTATTAATTATATTAATTCTCCTTCAGAACCTTCTCTGTCAGTATAAGTATTTGGCCAAAAAGTGGTAATAAATAAGCTGATGATAGCGATCAAACTCAATTAATAAAACATAAATTGATTCAACATTAAACAAGTAAACCTCATTGATCTGTTCCAGCCGAAAAGCGTAATATTTCAACAAGTAAACAGGACTGTACTTTAACAAGAATTATTATTTATTTCAGGGCGTATATCCTGAACAGTCTATCAGCCGGCAACAATCTGGAGTTCTTTATCGAAGGAGGACGCACCAGGACAGGGAAACCACAGACTCCTAAAGGTATCCTATAAGGTTTTTTCAATAGTTTAAATTAACATAACCCCTCAGGTAAAATATTATTTAGAGGTAGTAGAGATGACCAATTTCACCACTTCTGGAAATGTAGTTAAATAGATTGACCTTATTCAATTATGGCCGTTCGCAATATTTTATCTACATGGAAATTTGAAGCTATAGCCCCATACATTTTTTGTCTCTAGTTAGCAAAACGTGAGATAGTCGAGAAACTATCTTTGGTACTGGTCTGAACCCAGAAAGTCTCACAAGCGGTTTTTTATTTATTGACCTTAAATTCCTTTTGGCACCTTTCCAGAAGTGGTGAAAAAGGCCCATTTAATTGTAATAATTGTAAACTATTACAATATTTGTTCACAACTAATATATTTTAAATGTTCTTGCGTACTTGGATCATGCAGATGTAACTGGTATGTTGGGTAATACGATTTTTGGTCTGAGTACTAACTTTATACGAATTTGTCATTATTTTAAAAGGTTCTGCTTAATTCTGACACCTATGTGGTATAATTAGTCCATTCACAAGTCCAACAGTTTTATTACAAACAGGTTTAACCAAGACATAATCAAACTTTTACGAACTAAGAATAAGACTTGAGTTTATTGATAAACCGTGATTTGTAATAAGATTGTGTTTGTTTAATAATACTCAAACGTTGGTTAACTTTAAGTTCTACTAAGAGTTTGTCGCAAAAAACGTAAGCAAAGTGATGTTTAAGCGGTCTTTAAGATTGAGCGACGTCTCTGTATTCGGACTAAGCATTTGGTTTGGTCTTCATCAAAAATGTCGTCAATGTCATCTCGTATGCTAATCATAGAAACTAGATAACCTAACCAAAATCTTTAAACAATTTTTTAAACATATTATGACTTCCACAGCGGGAATATTATCAGTCATAATGGATGCCTACCTAGACGGAACTATAGACGACGCGCTCCTAGTACCAGCTACGTTGAATTATGATAAGCTAGTGGACGGGAACTTTGTTCGTGAACAACTGGGCATGCCGAAACAGATGGAGACCTTCTGGTCAGCTCTTAGAGGCATTTGGAGGACTTTGAACACTAATCATGGTAGCATAAGAGTGGATTTTAATCAGCCTATCTCTTTGAAGGTAAGTTTTCTTTTTGGAAGGAGATTTCATGTTGGTACCTGATGTGTTTATATTTAAGTGGTATATCCACGTTTACAATGAGGATTTGTCATTTGGTTTATTGGTCCAAAAAATTACATGGTTCTTTTGGCCTCGAATAATTTCTTATGAAGAAATATTCACGGGGAAAAAGTTCCTACACAGAAAGTAAACTAGAATTCCATAATAGTTAATCAAATAACAGAAAAACAACTTTTTTGTGAAGCCTTTATTTAACCACAGATGTGGACACAGTGATGAACTTTTCTAACACATACTCCCTCTTACAGGAATTAGTAACATCATTCCAAAAGTACCAGCACTACAAGGCACCCATCGAGAGTTCCCTGACTCCCCCCAACAACAACCTGGCCGTGAACCTGGACAGGCAGATCCTGTACAACCACAGCCACTCTAGCCTGTACGGCGCTGACGTCAGCACCGACCACAAGATGATGGTCGAGGCTATCGGCAGACATCTTGTGTATGGTGAGTGTCAACAATATATTATGATCCTGGACCACATGATCATGTAAGTTTTCTAAACTCGACATTTGTGAAGGAAATCATCTTGTAGAAACTTGGTCTTGGATGATAATGGGCTTTGAACTTTGTCTTTCTGGCGTCGTTTAGCATCGCCGGCCGAACAATATTTCAAATCAACTGGTTTATTTGTGATATTTTTGACAATATCAAGGAACTCGCCATGACGAAATGTTCACCTATCCAACCGTGCTAAGCGTTGCTTTGCTTTACCACAACTTTATTTAACGACTAGCTTCTGCCAGCGGTTTAACCCGCGTTCTGTGGGAATTCCACGGCGAACCCGGATAAAAAGGAGCCTATAGCCTTCCTCGATAAATGGGCTGTCTAACACTGAAATATTTTTTGAAATCGGACCAGTAGTTCCTGAGATTAGCGCGTTCAAACAAACAAACAAACTCTTCAGCTTTATAATATAAGTATAGATTGTTTTACATCGGTTGATTTAGTCACGCGTCTGTGCGTGTTCAAATGACAGCTGGAACCCACAAATTGACTTGCCTTCTGAAACACAGGGAACTCGTCACCCATCCGTAGACTGACCGCACCAATCGCTGCTTAACTTATTAAATGATGATTGTTTTTTAATATTCTCTTCACAGACGCATCCCAAGCCACAGCATTAATGTGCACGAACGTGCTATCGTACGTGCTGCTGACGGAAGCCAGACGTGGCACCACGCTGGCGGCGCTGACGGCCAGCCTGGCCGCGCGACATGCCGCGCTGGCCGCCGACGGCCGCGACCTCGGCTACACCGGCGAACCTGCACAGGCTGTTAAACATGCTGTGAGTACTTAAATCAAAAATCAAAATATCTTTATTTTCAAGCTACATTGGCCCATAGATATATACTTTATAGTCTGGGTTACTTGATTTAATTTCAACTATAACTTAACCACGAAATGGCCGCCTATTGGTAAAAATTGGCAGTCGCGCTGTGCGACCACTAGACCATCGAGGCAGAAACTTTCAGTCTTAGTTATAATTCCATGTCAGAGGCTGTTAGGCGGATTTGAGAAAAACTCTGACACAAGGGCTTGTCAGGTGATTAAACCTGCAGCTCACTCGATAAAAGGCGATTGGAAAGCACCCCCAAAAACGCTCCCCTTCCACCGCTTCCTTACAAATTTTCCAGCAAGCACTAACTTCCATAAAACAAATATATTTTATTTTTTATCCATATGCGGGATGTTGGTAACATGTGTGGGTGTCGGCAGCTGGACATGCTGGGGCGCGGGCTGGTGCGGGTGTCGGGCAGCGGGCCGCGCGCCTGTGTCCGCGCGCAGGCGTCGGTGTCGGCGGCGCTGGAGCTGTCGTACTACGCCAACGCCGTCGTCGCGCACTACGCCGCGCCTGCTATTGTTGGTACGTATGTGGCGTATTATGTTCATTTGTTAGACAAAAAAACACATGCAAAAATGCTAACATCTGGATCTTTTTTATTAACTATTCCAAATACCTAGCTACATTCCATTGAGGAAGTAATAGAAATGAAATTATAACCATGATATTTAAGATTTTTGAGACGTTCAAAATGTATTTTATTTTGAAAAACATTTTTTTGTCAAGAAGACATATCAGTTTGCATTCATAAAAACAGAATTCGCCGAAACCTTATATTTTATGAAACATACCACGCTATACCTTTTTTTTGTTTATGGTAAATCATAAGATCACCCCTCTCACTGTGGGTAACAGCGTGAGGGAGTGTTAAACTTTTACTTACTAAAATCCACCGTGTTCCTTCTTGAGCCTTATATCGCAGTGGTAACTCGCGGTACAATCCGACAGTACCACGCCACACCTCAAAAAGACCTTCAACAATAAAATCTACAATCCAAACAATTCGTCCACAGCCACAGCCTTAGAATACCTAGTCTGCTCTACATCATCCCACGTGGTCCGGCAGTCAGACCTGCTGAACGCGTCGCTACAGCTATGCGAGGTGCTGAGCCACGAGTTCATCGTGTGTGCCCCCTGCCAGAGGATACAGGACCGCATGCTCGACGCCATCGACAGCCTCGAAGCTCAGCAGCTACTCATCAAGGAGAAGGTAAGGGACACCCAACTTTTTGTCGTCACCCAGAACCATTTAAAGGAATTTTGTTGAGGTGCTGAGCCACGAGTCCATCGATAGCCTCGAAGCTCAGTAGCCACTCATTAAGGAGAAGGTGAGTAGAAAAAAAACCAAAAGATCGCGAAGAATTCAGAACCTTCTCCTTTTTGGGAAGTCGGTTCAAAAGACGCGATAGCCTTATGATTCAAATGCGAATTTGACTAGTATTAATGTAACTTTCCAATTATGATCAGGTAAAGGAAAACATGTTGAGTCAACTTGGATTTCAAAATTTTAAATTGCTATAAATTTTGAGTTCATAATTCATCCCCAAGGTCGCAGGTTGCCCGGGTAACTGGGTTGTGGAGGTCAGACAGGCAGTCGCTCCATGTAAAACACTGGTTCTCAGCCGCATCCGGTTAGACTGGAAGCCGACACCAACGTAGTTGGGAAAAGGCTAGGCAGATGATGATAATTCATCCCTAAAGGTCATTCCTTCTCTGTATGAGAAAAAGCCTGTGCGCTGCAGTGGCACAAAAAAGGCTGGTAAGAAGCGGTGACACTTCAACCCCTTAGGAACTTTCCTCTGCTTCTTTATGATGTATTGTAGCTATTTGAGACCCGAATGGTCCCAGTTGACATGAATTGCAAACACATGTAGAATGTTATGTTTCTAATTTAGCATGCCAATTGATTATTGTTCAACACAAGTGTATCCGCAATAAATGGATTTGAAATACAGTCCAGTACCTTGTTACTAACTGCCTGGTTGGTCTAGAGGTCGCATAGCGCAACTGCCGTGCCACGGGTCTCGGGTTCGATTCCCGAGTTTTAGAAACTTTCACAAAGCAGCCTGGAGTTTGAAAGTTGAAGAAGCGGTGTTACACCCCTGTGCTTGGAAGAGCACGTAAAGCCGGCGTCCTCGAATGCTACTCAGTAGCAGTCGTAGTTATAATTCCACGTCAGAGGCCGTCAGGCGGATTTGAGAAAACTCTGACACTAGGGCTTGTCAGGTGATAAAACCTGCAGCTCACTCGATAAGAAGAAGACCGTGTTACTTACCTGTAATATTGTATTTGCAGTCGCCAGTGCTATTGGAAGAGGAGCAGTGGTCCCGTCGCATGGCGGCGCGGCTGGAGGCGGACGACGAGGCGGAGCGGCCCGACCCCGCGGAGCGACAAGCTTACACCGTCTCCCAGCTGCCTGAAGCACTCGCTGAGAGGTAACTAACCTTCACCTACCTTATTTACTAAACTATTTACCGTGTAACCAACAGTAAATAGGTTACAACCACCCTGTTTACTAAACATTGTGTGTGTAATGGCCTCCAAGGCCGATTGTCGGCCACGGCGGCTGTTCACATATAAGATCAGCCAGCTGCGCAGGACATATTATAGTGCACGAGCATTTGTGCTGACACAGATGCACTCCCTATTCCCTCACTCTCATAGCCCGATGGGACGGCAATCCGAAACGATCGGAGAGAGATCAGGCGCAGGACCGACATTAACGTGCTCTCCGATGCACGGGTGTATAATTTTTGAGAAAGCCTTTCGTGAAAAAACAAAATGCTATTGTTTCATTATCTAATTTTGTTGTATTAATTGCAGACGAAGACTGCTACTGACTCTGCGGCCTCTGCTGGAGGCGTACGCGGCGACGTGCCGCAACCTGGACGCGGGCACCATGAAGGACGTCGTCAAGAACACGCTCGACTCCCTCACCGACGACTTCACGCACAACAGGATGCTCTACGGTAACAACACACTACATGTTTATTCTATGCCCTACTAAAATTGACCAAAATGTTTGACAATAAGGGCTTATTAGGTCGGTAACCTTACAGCCCAGATGGTGTAATTGCGTATCTTTTTGGAGGTTTTTCCAAATCAAATTATAAATTCTACTCGCTACTCTTATTCATATTTTAGCCTTTTGGTGAAAATTGCGCAAAGAAAACTATTGAATTCTAACGTTGAAAGAGTTTCTTTTAATTTTTTATTATTATAGTGGTTTTCTATATAATATTGGTGAGATAATTGACGTATATTTGTATATTCCCAGGCGAGGCGGTGTCGACGGACGCGATCCGCAACTGCCTGCGGCTGCTGCGGCAGTGGGGCGTGCTGGACATGCACACGGCGGGGCGGGTGCGGTGCCTGCGCCTGCGCCAGCCCTACGACCTGCCCGCCGCCCGCGCCGACATCTGCCGCAACGTCACCAACTTCTGCGTCGACTCGCCGCTGCTCACCCAACTCTAACACCCGACAAACTGTGTGAACACGAGTGAACCGTGCATAAAATACAAGTGAAAATACCTTTCGCGTAGTGCAAGTGACGCCAGCATTTCAAACGACTTGATTGCTTTTATTG
>NWSH02000081.1:756003-773088 GCA_002382865.2 Heliothis virescens | reverse complement strand
TGCAAATAATTGCTTATGTCGTCTACAGTACGGTAGAGTTTATTTCAGATTCAGTCCATTCATTTATTTCATAGTCTTTACCCTGAACTCAGATTTCTCCTGAGACGACTGCTCAAGTTTGGATATTGGAACAAAACACATAACAGATACGCCACCAACTAGTCTGTTCTTCAGCATGACTGTCTAGAACGTTGAATTCCATAATGTTCAAAATATACTCTCTGCATTCTTGTCCTATATCTTCGAGTCGAGAGTCACAAACAGTGGAGCTATTGTGCATGCAAAGTTGTCAGGTCTATATGCTTTTTGTGCGCACTTCGTTTGCACGTTTCACTATGGCCATTAGGATTCAAGCTATAATCGTGTAGAAGGGCGAAAGTTTATTTGTTCTGTTTGTTATATGTCGGCGCTTAAATGTCCTATCAAACGGTGATATGTAACTACGTTCATATTGTTGTCAAGCTCACGTATCGTTTAAGAGCTTTTGTATGAAGGGCGTGTTGAAGAGCTCTGTCAAACCTTTAATCACGAAAGGTGAGAAGCAAGTATGTAAAAATTCCTCATTATCAACCAGATTTCAGAAGGTTATTGAATTTCTTCTGCAAATATAGACACAGAGGAAACGCCGTCAACTTTCCTGGATAGCTCATATTAAGCATTTTTAGACTAGAATGAAACTAGCGACTTAAAACGATTCAACTTTCGCTCACAATCACTACGCACCGCAAATTAAGATTATTCGACACAGTCTGTGACGTTCACTACAAAGAAAAACCAATGCTGCCATCTTTCATGCATCTACAACAGCTTGTTAATTGACACACCTGTTATTTGACTACGTAATTGAGACCAGAGCTTCTTGTTATGGCCCAATGATTGCGGTTAATTTTTCGTACAGACTACAAGGTACAGAGGAGACATCTTTCTATTTCAAGATTTCTGTCATCATTTTTTTTTTTATCGTGCTGGGCTAAGGCATCAAGCGCCACTTTCACACAGAAAAGTGTATTGAGTTCGCGATACAAGATCGTTTAGATGGCAGTTTTCTTCTCATATAATTTCTACATTCACTTTAATCAGTTATTGGTGTCAACATTGATGATTCTTAAACCCCTAGAGGCACGAAGTCTATTAGTTAGACTTCCTATTAGTTGAGAAACTCGATACAAGGCATCAAAGTTTAATATTCTCACTTTTATTGGTTAACTAAGTAACTAAAACATGTGTTATCTATCTTTCTCTCTAGTACCAAAACACAGTCTACTCAAATTTGATATAAACTAGTTTATAAAGACTAGTAGGCGAAGACATAACTATTACTTATAAACGTAGTGTAGGTTACATAGAACGCTACAATCAGACCCTCAAAGGCATTTGCACAATATAACGACCAGATAGTATATACAATGTAGTCTCGATGACGATGCTGCATGCACGAAATATAAATGACAAATAACGTTTGTCAAAAGATAAAAGTAAATTAATGAATCCTAGAAGTTGTAGGATCACATTGTAACAAATAGTATTGGAAGTGATGGTATACGTAATTTCTAGTAATATTATCAGTTGTCTTCCTTCAAGGCATTGCTCGATTCGAACATAGAACTAGCTTACCGGCCGCCGGCGAATTCGCTTACGTGTTGAGGGAATACTCGAATGTAGATAAATGGTATACCTACTCCAGCGAAAGAATTTGTAAGGGCGTTTCAAACAAAATAGCAAATGTTTCGGTTTTATAAATTAAGCGTAGTCGTGAACACCACGCAACAAACATAAAATGTAAAGGAAACTTTAAGTTCAAATACAAACTAAGCGGTTGTGGGCTTCGCCAGCAAAAGATTGAGTAAAGGAGACTACACAGAATTGGTAAGTTCTGTACAAAATCCAGATTATTGTAGTTATAGAACAAGAGTTGACTTGGATCTATGGTTTTAGTTACCTTATCAAGATTATTAATAACTTAGTATATCTAAACATATAAAACATTTTTATCTGTCATGATATAAGGGGGTCTTGTTATTTTGAAATGGCCAAGTCTATCTTGTTCCTATAAATACATATTTAGGATTTGTAACAGAACAATGGTACTCATTAGATTTTCGGATTCTTTTGGGGAGGCGAAAGCCACAACCAAAGCATAGGTTTTGTGTATTGTGGAGAATTCTTGCGCTGTCTGTTATTCATTTGATGGTATTTTGGGTGGAGGGGATATGACGTTTACTTATTATTGTGAGAAGCAGGGTTAAATTTAATTTTTTTCTTGCGTTTTCCGCTGTATATATGGTTGGCTTATTATTAAAGGATGGAATTTTCGTACCAATAGCGCGTATGACCTAGGGGACGGCGTATTAACACCCGGTAATGTGCTATCTGCTATAAAGTTTGGGCACTAGCTAGGAAGACTCGAAATTGTTCAGCATCATGCTGATTCTCTTGGCACTCGGGCTATATGACGATCAGAAATTTGAGTTTTAATGAAATTAACTTAACGTGTTATCGTCAACAATTGTGGTCGTAAACAAGAAAAATACGAAATCCGGAATTTACATACATTTTAAACTAAGGGGGGTCCCACGTGACAATCATATCGAAAATGATAATTTTTTTATCGCTCCAAAGGGAAGGTTCAAGCTTTCTTCCAGAAACGAATTTTCTTCCGCATTTGAATAACATTTTAGCATACCGTAGATGAATGTTTTAACAAAACATTCCAACAATACGCTACGATAAAAGCTGAACTGCTGCGCGGCCTGAATAGCACAAACTAGGATAGTAACCAATAAACGAGCAGAGCGAAACAATCATAATAATTCCGCCGGTCGTTCGCACCACCGCGTGACCCACTCGGCGTTTTAATAACCGACAAATGTGAATAAACAATGGCTAATGTATAACCTCATTTAAACTTACATTCATTCGCTCTTTGAAGATAATAAAAATCAGTAACTGTCGATGAAATGAAGAAGGATCTCTCACCAACACGCATGCCCAGGCGGTGAGTAGTGGGCAAATCCCCAGCTTGGGGGAGATTTCCATTTGTGGACATTTTAGGCTGTGACGACGATGATAATGATGAAAAGGAGGTAGGCAAATTAATTTAACCCTGAAAAGATAACATATTTCACTGTACACTAAAGATAACCATACGCCGTTTCGACGTGTGCATGTTTAAGTGAACCTAACTGTGTGTATTTTATATAATATGCGTTATGAAATGTGGATTAGATGTTTATTATCGTAATGTGTTGAGAATAAATGAAATTGACCATTTTCATTTTTTGTTTTTATACAAAAAGTACAAAATACATAAACGCGGTACTTCTGACCTTAAAAACTTAAACATTCTGGAATCTCTCTCTATCAGTCTTATAATTTTAGGATTACACTTATAAAAACAACGATTGTACTGTTAACAATATTAGGAACTAAGAAAATATATATTTTTGGTTAATTTTAGCTTTATAAGCACTTAGGGCGGCGCTCGACTTGTGCTCTCCGCAGATGGGATTTTTGCAACTGTCGCACATTGATTTGTCTCCTTTAATTTTTAAAATTAAATTTAATGATGGGCAAAAGGCACAGTATTTAAAAATAAATATTATACTAATCTAAAAAAAAAATAAAAAAAAAATATCCTCAGATTCTGCGAGACCGACCCCATCATCACTCATCTGCATCAATAACTGACAGATCTCTGCATCTTAGGCATGTTTTTGCAAACGTCTTGGTTGTGTCTCTTATCATACATAGCAATCTTATAAAAAAAACTTCTATTTTACTTATATAAATTAAAGGACTTATATTTAATTTACCCTACAGGTCGTGATATATTACAGCAATTACTAACACGTCAGAAAAACCCATATTCAATAAAGTCCAGGAAAACATATAAACTAAAGATATACCATTACGTCCTTCGACGTGGCAGGCCTCATAAGGTAAGGATTATCATAAATTTTGATATTTACGAGGAGTATAATTCCTGAGTTAAAAGGCTTAGGCTGTTAACGGGCTGAATCTGATACAATGGACGATCTTCCAACCTCAGTGAAATCGTACCGGCACTTTGCAAGCAAACTACGTGATTAGGCTCCGGTAAACACCGGGTCCAAGATGGGCTAGGCCGGCATGACGGAAAGTTACGGCACACACTGTTCTTATAAGGAGGCATTTAGGGGACACATTCTTGAGAATTTGGTTTAACAAAACTCAGATTTACGTACGCCATTAGTCGACGTTTAGAGTTTTTATACTCGGTTTCTTAGTTGTGAATAAAGTGTCCGGAGAATGTCAGTGTTTATGGAGTGAGTTAGGTCATGGCGTAACAGGAAAGTGGCCAGAGAACTTTGTAAGACATGGGTAAAATTATTTTCTCGGGTGTTACAATCCAAAAGAGTATTATACGGTGGCTGAAAAGTGGGGGCCAAGTGCGATATCGCCTTTGGGGTACCTGATACCGTAGTGGCTTTGGACACTGCAAATGCCAAGGTTTACTGGGTATAGCTGGCACTTTTATTTGGTTGATAAGGGGCGGGTGGTTCACGTAGTATATCTTCTTCAAACAGGTCACAACTTGTTCACGTTCAAAGAATTGCCCATTCGAAACAGGCAAATAGGCCGGGTTTGGGAGTTAACTGACTTATTCACCAATAAAATGCCTATTACCCCAGAAACTTTGGCATTGGGAGACTCGGAATAGGCATTCGCACTTTTACCCATTAAATCTGGGGGTTGCAGAATTGTAACTTGCACAAACCTGCGGATGATAACCAGCCATGCTCTCCGGATTTAACCTAGAAAGATAACCTACGTGAATCGACGTAATCGATTTTGAAAAATCGTATTAATCTTTAAAATTTCGCGCACGGCACGGCGTTTCGCCAACCCTGTTCGGCGTTTGCCGGTGCTGGGAAGACGTCATTGTCATCGGTAAGTGCAATACTTCGTCAATATCTTACCTACGCAACGTCGAAGTGCCGATGGTTTAGCTTTAGTGTATGTTTTGGACTTTAGTTGAATATTGGGTTTTCTGACTTTACTAAACTGTAAATTCACATTAATGTGTATTAGTTTTTTTTTATTGATTTTAAGGCTATGATAAAAAGACAATGACGTTCAAAAACCTGCCTAAGATGCAGAGATCTGTCAGTTATTGATGCGATGAGTGATGAATGGGGTGGTCAGCGAATTGGGATATTTTTTTATTTTTTTAGATAGTAATATTTATTTTTAATACTGTCCTTTTGGCCCATATTAAATTTAATTTTAAATTAAAGGAGACAAATCAATGTGGCAAGTTGCAACAAAATCCATCTGCGGAGAGCCAAGTCGAGGCCTCCTAAGGCTTATAAAAGCCTAAAAAACCAAAAATATATATTTCTTAGTTCCTAATATGTTAACAGTACAAATCGTTGTTTTTTTATAATGTAATCCTAATATAAGACTGATAGAGAGATTCAGAATTTAAAGTTTTTAGTCAGAAGTACGCGTATGTTAGTTTGTACTTTTTGTTATAAAACAAAAATGAAAAGTTTTGTATGCCACCTCCGTGTACGTTGTTGGTCCAATTTAGACGATTTCTTTTAAATGTTTTCTTTTTTGCTGGTTTTAATGGTTTGACCATTATACTTTTAAGAGATTTAAGTAAGCGTAAAATTTGTATTTTTACTACAAAATTGCTACTAATTCTATAGCCCAATTTAACTGTCTCCTTTTCACGTTCGATCTTTGAACATAATCAGAAAACGTTTGGTATACCATAAAATAAAGAAATAAAAAGTAATTGACTTGTAGCTCTCATTTCTAAATCTAATTGAAAACCAGTTCTGCACGGTCTACTTAAACAAAAGATGTTGTTACAATGGTCTATCGGAGTCCATCTTTGAATCAAACTCAGAGGCTCTTATGACTTACTGTGATGGAATTATGGAGCTCTTTATAACAGGCATCGGTAATTCTGAAATTAACATAGCTATACTTAATGCATTTATCGCTTTCAACTCCGTATTCTCTAAAGGAACAGAAAAAATACATATTTTTTCCTAATATGACGTAAATGTAACGTCATTATAATTGTTATATTTTTAATGTCTACTCTTAACTAAACCCAGAGAACATATACCAAGCCAAATGATATCACTCAAAACCTATTTTTTATGAAACAAATTGAACAAGACTTGGCGCCAGTTTTCTGATAATGAAATCGCTTTGGTATTTTCTTAATTCAGCTCAATTACTTCAGAATTCGAGGAAACAGAAACACGGACAGCCCGAGAAGTTATAAATGAGTCTTTGTTTTACGAACTGAATCATTTATCAACACTTATGTACGCAATGTTGCAATTCCAAATTGATTGTCGAGATTTCAATGGTCCAAGTTATCAATTTCATGCCATTTTAAGCTAAGAAATGGCCACTTTATCACGGAACGGTCCAAACTCAGATAAAGCTGGAATTCCCGAGACATTGACATATAAAGTGATTCAATAACTTACTAACGGCGCAATGCAATAACCTATCTATTGGTCACTAACGATGGAGTTTTGACATAAGCCCCATACAAGTAATGTCAAATTCCTATCTCTAGTAAGCAAATCAAGAGATAGATAGAATATTGGGAACGGCTTTAAGAGCACTTGTATCGATGTGTATAGTGGTTTTCGCCTCTCGCCTAATCTAGGTGTCCTCTATAGTAAGACAGTAAATTCTAAACCGGATTGCGAACCGTCCACGCCGAATAACACGAACGGCCTTTGCATTTTCTGTTTAGGTTTTTTTTGTACGAGACATCCGGATTCCAGGACCAGTTTTCAATGTCCAACCACTAAAAGAACATTGTGACATTTTCATTGCATATGTACGAGTAGGTACTTATTGAATATTCACTCTCATTCTCAGAAAGCGGACCAAAAACTTTCCTCATTCATTTACGCAAATAATTTTATCGTCTACAGTATGGTATGTTTATTTCACAGTCATTCATTATTCATGTCCTTTACCCTGAATTCAGTATTTTCCTGACGACTCTCACAGTTGGATATTGAAACAAAAACTACATAACATGATAGCCACCTTATCGTCATCTGAGAATCTTTGAAATCCGATTATTTCACGTACAATAACTCCCAAGTGCATTCTTGGTCCTTTCTCGTCGAGGTCACAAGAGTGCATATGTATGCAAATGTCAGGCCATATGTTTTGGCGCACATTTGTGACGTCTTTATAGGGCAATGTCAGCAGTACGTGTGAATGGGGAAGTTATAGCTTCTGTTTGTTTATTGTGGCGTGACTTTCTCTTCATAAACGGTGATATGTTACTAGTATCTTTGTTGTCAAGTTCATTTCGTTTAAAGAGTTTTGTATGAAGGGCCTGTTGAAGAGCTCTGTCAACCTTATCACGAAAGCTAGGTGCTGAAGCAGTATGTAAAAAATCCCTCATTATCAACCAGATATTCAGAAGCTTATTGATTTCTTCTGCAAAAATATAGACACAGAGGAAAAAGCCGTCACTTTCTGGATAGCCCGTCATATTAAAGCATTTTTTAGATAAGATATGAAAACTAGCGACATTAAACCATACAACTTCGTCACAATCTACGCTCGGCCAAACTCTAGATTATCCAACACAGCTGTGACGTCACACAATTATGAAAACAATGCTGCCAATCTTTCATGCATTTCACAGTGTTATTGACACACCTGTTATTTGATCTACGTAATTGAAACCAGGCTTTTGTTTTGGCCTCAATGTAGCTGCCGAGTTATTTTTTACAGACTAAAGTAAAAGTCGGAGCCATTTTTTTAAGTTTCTGTCATCATTTTTTTTATCGTCCCACTGCTAAGCACAGGCCACCTCTCACACAGAAAAGGTTTGAGTTTGGTGATATCAAACTTTATAGGCCAGTTTTTCTCTTAATGTTTTCCTTCACTTTTAATCAGTTATTGGTGTCCAAGATGTAATCAAACCCCTAGGCCACCACAGCTTCTATAGTTAGACCTATAGTTGAGAAATGTACAGGCATGAAAGCTTTTAATATTTCCTTTCCGGCTTTAAACTAAGTATCAAAACATTGGTTAGTTCTATCTTTCTCTCAAGTACCAAACAGCTCTATCAATTCTGATAATAACTAGTTATAAGACTAGTATGACATAATACTATCATGTATTTAATTAATAGACGCTACATTCCGTCCACACAAGCATGCAATTACTACGACCAGTAGTAAAACTTAGTTTGTGAATGTCTGCACGAAATTGCAACGTTTGCCAAAGATAAAAGTAAATAATGTAAATCAGAGTTGATGATTCACATTGTACACAAATAGTTTTTTTGTGAATCACTGAATTTTTAGTTGTGGACAATTTGTGTCTTCCTTCAGATTCATCGACATAACTAGCTTCCGCGCGCGAATTCGCTTACGTGTTGAGGGAACTACTCCGAATGTCGATAAATGGGTCATCACCACCAGCGAAAGAATTTAGTAAGGGCGTTCAACCAAATAGCAAATTTTTCAGGTTTATAATATTAGTGTAGATGTGACCCCACCAAAAACATAAATGTAAAAAAGGAAAGCCAAGTTCAATACAAAACCTATGCTTGGTTGTGGGCTTCGCCGCAAAAAGAATGGAGATCTAAATGAGTACCATGTTCTGTACAAAATCCAAATATGTATTTATAGGAACAAGATATGACTTGGCCAGTTTTTATCATGATTAAAAAAATGTTTTATATGTTTATATTTTATTAATAACTGAGGTAATGAAAACTGGCCAAGTCAAATCTTGTTCCTATAAATACATATTTGGATTTTGTACAGAACTTACCAAGTTCTGTGTCTCATTTAGATCTCCATTCTTTTTGCGGCGAAGCCCACAACCAAGCATAGGTTTTGTATTGAACTTGGCTTTCCTTTTTTACATTTATGTTTTTGGTGGGGTCACATCTACACTAATATTATAAACCTGAAAAATTTGCTATTTGGTTGAACGCCCTTACTAAATTCTTTCGCTGGTGGTGATGACCCATTTATCGACATTCGGAGTAGTTCCCTCAACACGTAAGCGAATTCGCGCGCGGAAGCTAGTTATGTCGATGAATCTGAAGGAAGACACAAATTGTCCACAACTAAAAATTCAGTGATTCACAAAAAAACTATTTGTGTACAATGTGAATCATCAACTCTGATTTACATTATTTACTTTTATCTTTGGCAAACGTTGCAATTTCGTGCAGACATTCACAAACTAAGTTTTACTACTGGTCGTAGTAATTGCATGCTTGTGTGGACGGAATGTAGCGTCTATTAATTAAATACATGATAGTATTATGTCATACTAGTCTTATAACTAGTTATTATCAGAATTGATAGAGCTGTTTGGTACTTGAGAGAAAGATAGAACTAACCAATGTTTTGATACTTAGTTTAAAGCCGGAAAGGAAATATTAAAAGCTTTCATGCCTGTACATTTCTCAACTATAGGTCTAACTATAGAAGCTGTGGTGGCCTAGGGGTTTGATTACATCTTGGACACCAATAACTGATTAAAAGTGAAGGAAAACATTAAGAGAAAAACTGGCCTATAAAGTTTGATATCACCAAACTCAAACCTTTTCTGTGTGAGAGGTGGCCTGTGCTTAGCAGTGGGACGATAAAAAAAATGATGACAGAAACTTAAAAAAATGGCTCCGACTTTTACTTTAGTCTGTAAAAAATAACTCGGCAGCTACATTGAGGCCAAAACAAAAGCCTGGTTTCAATTACGTAGATCAAATAACAGGTGTGTCAATAACACTGTGAAATGCATGAAAGATTGGCAGCATTGTTTTCATAATTGTGTGACGTCACAGCTGTGTTGGATAATCTAGAGTTTGGCCGAGCGTAGATTGTGACGAAGTTGTATGGTTTAATGTCGCTAGTTTTCATATCTTATCTAAAAAATGCTTTAATATGACGGGCTATCCAGAAAGTGACGGCTTTTTCCTCTGTGTCTATATTTTTGCAGAAGAAATCAATAACCTTCTGAATATCTGGTTGATAATGAGGGATTTTTTACATACTGCTTCAGCACCTAGCTTTCGTGATAAGGTTGACAGAGCTCTTCAACAGGCCCTTCATACAAAACTCTTTAAACGAAATGAACTTGACAACAAAGATACTAGTAACATATCACCGTTTATGAAGAGAAAGTCACGCCACAATAAACAAACAGAAGCTATAACTTCCCCATTCACACGTACTGCTGACATTGCCCTATAAAGACGTCACAAATGTGCGCCAAAACATATGGCCTGACATTTGCATACATATGCACTCTTGTGACCTCGACGAGAAAGGACCAAGAATGCACTTGGGAGTTATTGTACGTGAAATAATCGGATTTCAAAGATTCTCAGATGACGATAAGGTGGCTATCATGTTATGTAGTTTTTGTTTCAATATCCAACTGTGAGAGTCGTCAGGAAAATACTGAATTCAGGGTAAAGGACATGAATAATGAATGACTGTGAAATAAACATACCATACTGTAGACGATAAAATTATTTGCGTAAATGAATGAGGAAAGTTTTTGGTCCGCTTTCTGAGAATGAGAGTGAATATTCAATAAGTACCTACTCGTACATATGCAATGAAAATGTCACAATGTTCTTTTAGTGGTTGGACATTGAAAACTGGTCCTGGAATCCGGATGTCTCGTACAAAAAAAACCTAAACAGAAAATGCAAAGGCCGTTCGTGTTATTCGGCGTGGACGGTTCGCAATCCGGTTTAGAATTTACTGTCTTACTATAGAGGACACCTAGATTAGGCGAGAGGCGAAAACCACTATACACATCGATACAAGTGCTCTTAAAGCCGTTCCCAATATTCTATCTATCTCTTGATTTGCTTACTAGAGATAGGAATTTGACATTACTTGTATGGGGCTTATGTCAAAACTCCATCGTTAGTGACCAATAGATAGGTTATTGCATTGCGCCGTTAGTAAGTTATTGAATCACTTTATATGTCAATGTCTCGGGAATTCCAGCTTTATCTGAGTTTGGACCGTTCCGTGATAAAGTGGCCATTTCTTAGCTTAAAATGGCATGAAATTGATAACTTGGACCATTGAAATCTCGACAATCAATTTGGAATTGCAACATTGCGTACATAAGTGTTGATAAATGATTCAGTTCGTAAAACAAAGACTCATTTATAACTTCTCGGGCTGTCCGTGTTTCTGTTTCCTCGAATTCTGAAGTAATTGAGCTGAATTAAGAAAATACCAAAGCGATTTCATTATCAGAAAACTGGCGCCAAGTCTTGTTCAATTTGTTTCATAAAAAATAGGTTTTGAGTGATATCATTTGGCTTGGTATATGTTCTCTGGGTTTAGTTAAGAGTAGACATTAAAAATATAACAATTATAATGACGTTACATTTACGTCATATTAGGAAAAAATATGTATTTTTTCTGTTCCTTTAGAGAATACGGAGTTGAAAGCGATAAATGCATTAAGTATAGCTATGTTAATTTCAGAATTACCGATGCCTGTTATAAAGAGCTCCATAATTCCATCACAGTAAGTCATAAGAGCCTCTGAGTTTGATTCAAAGATGGACTCCGATAGACCATTGTAACAACATCTTTTGTTTAAGTAGACCGTGCAGAACTGGTTTTCAATTAGATTTAGAAATGAGAGCTACAAGTCAATTACTTTTTATTTCTTTATTTTATGGTATACCAAACGTTTTCTGATTATGTTCAAAGATCGAACGTGAAAAGGAGACAGTTAAATTGGGCTATAGAATTAGTAGCAATTTTGTAGTAAAAATACAAATTTTACGCTTACTTAAATCTCTTAAAAGTATAATGGTCAAACCATTAAAACCAGCAAAAAAGAAAACATTTAAAAGAAATCGTCTAAATTGGACCAACAACGTACACGGAGGTGGCATACAAAACGAATTCTCCTTTGTCTGTTTTTAGATGTGCGAAACTTCAACTCCTGCGCACGTGTAAACCGCATTTGTGAATGTTACTTGTCAAGAACATTCGACGGTTAAAATTGATTATAACATAACCGTAATAATAGTTCAGATTATAAGTTCATATCGTAACCATTAGTTATATGTTGACGTTAGATTTATTACTCTAGACATGCTCTAGAACTAAGTTCTAATCTTCGCGTAATGACGAAATAATTAGTGCTTCTGATGTGCTTTGAATCACAATCTTAGAAGCTTTAGAAACTTCAGTAATGTAGGGTATACAAAAATAATTACGTGCCTTGGAAATTTTTTGCTCCAATTCTCAGGTTCGCTTAATATTTTTTGCATGTTGAGTCAGACCTTAGCAAAACCAATTTATCGTTATGCCTAAAATGTTTCGAAACGAAGCATGATTGGGCCACATAATTAGTGCTTAACAACAAAAGGCCGAGCCCAATAGATTCCATTACTTAGTTACATATCCAAAAATATAGCCGTAAAAGATGACTACCAATTAGCCAAATTGATAGCTAATGGTGTTAAGTAAAAATGTTTTTACCTCTGGCTGTAAATTACACCTGGAAAATGAGGACTTAGGGCAGGATGGGGCTAATTTGGTTCGGAGTGGATCTGCACGCGATAGTTCGCAGTAATTTATAGTCTACATTGTTTTTACTGGAATAGTCTGTTTTAGGTGTAGCCCGGTTTGATGAATGGTCGGGCTTGGTGTTGGCAGAACCGTTTTGTTTTGATAGATTGGAAGTAAAAGATCAGCCAATAATAATATGCAAGTTGTAGAGTAAATATGATTAAGATACGGACGTAGCTGACGAGGTTGTGGGATTTGGTGTGGTTTTCGCAGCCGCTGTGTTGGTGTTCCTTAGGGTCAATGGCACACGACTTGGCAGCCAAGAGTTTATATCAGCTCTTAGTTTACAAACTAGTGCAACAGTAGTAAAAGCAAAAAAATCCGGATGTTTGTAATAGTTTGCGAAGCAGCCTATGCTACTCCTTGGCTTTCCGCCAAAGTTAGGCAACCCACGTTTAATGGGTAAACAAAGATCCATTACATAGTTACTGAAATAAACAGCGTTCATTGATCTCCTAGTTCACTATTATTTAGTATGATTTATTGTATGTCTAAGCTTAAGCATGGAGTACTTGGGAGTTGAGATATTGCACAGTCCCGCAGTTCTGTGAACTAGAATATTTTTAGTGGTATTTTTATTAAGCTAAGAATACTCATATGAGCTGTAGGGGGTGACTAAGTGGTCTTAGACAATGTTACGAATCTTTATCGCGCAGTTAAAATAAAATCACAGCGCAGTATTGTATCTCGAAGGACCAGTTTTGGTCCTTCGAGTCAGACCTCGACATTCTTCCAGGATAATTCGAAATCTCAAGATATCTTACTTTATTTTTATCATCCGAAAAGAGTCACGCTGCCAGAAACTTCGAAATAAATTCTTTATTTTAGTATTTCACCGCAAAGGAACTTTAAAAGGTCAGCCATTTAAAATTTCGTTCGCGTTGTTATACCGTGCTCTTTTAACGGTTTTTTTGCTGCTGACTTTGTTTGCTATTTTCTGATTCGAGCAAGATCTGAGCTGAAGAACTGTCCAGTTTCTTTATAATAAAAATGCACCACAGTACATTCTTGTAGTCCTATTCATGATGGATACAGGAACTAATTCCAGGCGCCACTGAGGTTTGCTCTACAAATTGGTTGATTAATATTAATGGGTATATTTTTTCCTAGAAGGCAACGCATTTGCACCAAGTCGCGGCAATGTTTCCTGTTACTCATGTATGTCTGTTCAAGTTCATTGCGCTTTTACTATCAAAGGCTATTTCAATAGCATCCAAGTAGCTTATTAAAGACTACGTTTATCAAATTAATGTAGAGTAATTATTACGCTATTGATTATCAATTTTTACTTTAGCTTTCCTTCCTACTTATTAATTATCGACTTTTGTTAATGATGTTAATATCTTTGTTTTCCGCGTATTAAGCTGTAAAAAAAACTATTGTTTATTCAATTTGCTGTTTAATTTGCGGTGTAAAATGAATTTCAAATAGCCAAAAATATTCTAACGTGTTCTGATTTCGTTCCAAGTTCACCCGGTATGTTTCAGGATATGATCACAAATCTGTCGCCCTTGCTTCTGATTCCCAAAGGGTCAGGTAGGTGTGAAATACAGGACATGCGACTAATAAAATTGTAGCACCATCAAATGTAGTATGTAATGTATGGAGATACTTTGGATCCTCTTAAAGTAGGGCATTGAAACTTTCTGTTTAAGTTTTTCGACATAATTGGAACTATTCCATATCACCTTTAGTTTAATTTAGTGATCATGACAATCATCCTCCTGTCCATATCCCAATTTTATCTGGGGTCGGCGTAGCATGTTTTCTTCTTCCATACTCTTCTATTAGTGGTTTAATTCAGTATACCAAAAAATATAGTTGTTGAAATGCAGTCTAGCATCAATTAATTTTTGTATGTTAAGCAATGAACGTGACTTACTTTTAATTATTGTGCTTAACAAGCCTGCTTTAAATCCAGTTCATGAAAGGTCAATCAATAACATAAGGTCGAAAGTTGAAACATTTTAATGAAAATGGAACAAGAACAGCGTAATTAAAGGCATGCGTCATCGGAATATGAAAATTGAGGTTTTCGAAACAGGTTTCTTTTTATCAAAGCAATGTGATACTTTTGTCCTTTTGAAAAAATGGCCTTTTGAAACAATGCGCCCAGCGAATCGTAGTCCTTTAGACTTTAGAACAAAAGCGTCTACCATCATTATGAAAAAACATATATTTTGAGTTTATTTTAATTGCCAAATTTCAAGAAATTTAAGCTGTTTAAATGACACTCATTTTTCTTGTAGAAAATGTGATAGAAGTTTTTTAAACGCAACAGAATAGCGATCGGAAATGATCGTTATAATGTATGGCATAAGCCCAAATACCCTAGTTTAAAATATTTGGGCGTTTGTTTACACTACAAAACATTAGAGGTGAAACTAATTAGTAAGTAATTACGAGTATGCGAAGTTACGTAGATTTTAGCAAAACGGCTCATTTGTTCTTGCAATAATAATTAGCATTGTCTGTATTGAAGGTGGTTTAAACGCTATGGTAGTTGGTCTTAAGTCGGCAGAAATGGTATAATTGCTTATCGATTTCCTGCTTTGGCTACTGTGTGTAAAGCTGTAGTTATTTATTACTTATTAACTGTGGTACATCGTATAGAGGATAATTTTAAAATAGGTATTATCTCTTAATGAAGAGTTAAACTCCAGAAGAGGCTGAAATATTGATACGCCTAAAGTCGACGAAACCTTTAAATTTATAACTTCCTGAAATTGTCATATAGTACAATACTACTAAGCATATGCTATGGAGCATGTTACATGTATAATAATTTCATTGACTAGTGTATCGTTCACAGATGCCCAGACTTGAGTACTTACTTGTTCAATCTGTTACGCCTGTGCGACAATTTCTATCTCAGACGGTTCTCATTTGAATCTCTCTATTAGAAGATTGTGAAATCAAAGCTGCACTACATATTGTTAAACTAACTTGTCTGTCTGTCTTTTCGCGAGAAAGACTAAAAATTCAGCACAGATTTTCATGCCGTTTTCACCAATAGTATTTTATAACTTACCAGCTTCTTTGAGTTTTATTTTATTTATTGTTGTTAACTATTTCATAACATTAATAAAAGTATCATACGACCTTCCTCGGGTCGTGTTTAAATAGTGTAACTAATTCCAACAAAATCCGTTCCGGCATTTGATTGTGAAAACGTTACAGATACAAAATTGTTAAGAAAGTTCTTCAATTTACATTCATAACTATAAGGCTAGGATGACGATGAATTTTTTTCTTTTATAAAATTTAAAATCATGTGTGTAGTTTATATCTCGAAAGATACGCGTTTAGGCTCGAGTCTAAGCGGGTACTAATACTATAATCCTCGGTGTGGCAATACTCAACTGCGATAAACTGGTACAACGACACTCTTCCGTGGTTCGGCAATAATGCTGTGTAGCTGTCTTATTCTGTTAGTGTACTTATGAATATTGTCTTTACTGACACTAGAATTTGATTCTATCATCTCTAAATGCCCCACTTTTGCCGAAAACACCTGAGTCAGTAACGACTGCCAAACTTCGTATATTTGAAACGTGGGATTCTATAAGATGGTACCATTTTGAAGACCCTGGACAGTGGACATTGTTCTTTTTTGGAGACCTCATGAACAAAACCGGCTCTTACTACTTCACTAAAAGCCTCCAAAATCTTTGCAGGTGAAAAAATCCCTTCAACACTGACGGATATAGCGTCAAGCGTAAAAAATATCGGGCACTGGATTAAAATCTAACCTCTGAGTTTTAATTACAACAACTTTCTGCTTAAGTGAATGGCTAAGTTCTAGCAACGATAGATCGTTATCATTCTCTGGCCTTCATACGTAACGTAAATAGGGGCAATTTAAAACAAGTGTGATTTAGTTCAGCCCGTAATGTGTTCTCAATGTTCAGTAACTGCCAATAAATGTAGTCGGCACGAAGTGTTTTAAGTGGTTGTCAAGTTGATATGTAAAACGTATGATCGCATATGGAATAGTTATTAAAATTTATTGAAGCCAGATAAAAAGCTTCAGGGCCGTAAATGTGGCTATGGTTAAAAAGTTTACTTTTATCACAGCGGTATCCAGATTTCGTATTGGCAGTCAAGAAAAGGGACCGTCAAATACAATTCTAATTTTGAAACACCGAGATGTCAGATGGAAAGCATTTCTAAATTTAAAACTGCGTAGCGCGTCTGAGCATGCTGTGTTGCCATGTAGAAGAAGTGCATTCACACGGGAGTTTGCGAAGCTTGTTATAACTTACCATAAAATATAAATTAATTGGTGGCTTTCTGTATTTAGACACACCTGCCTTTGTTAATTGTGTTAGCGCAGGTGTGTATNAGTTTGCGAAGCTTGTTATAACTTACCATAAAATATAAATTAATTGGTGGCTTTTGGCTGTATTTAGACACACCTGCCTTTGTTAATTGTGTTAGCGCAGGTGTGTATCGAAATTAAACA
>NWSH02000081.1:735861-746043 GCA_002382865.2 Heliothis virescens | reverse complement strand
GCAGTCTGTGGGCTAATCATACCCAAAAAGCAGACAGCGCACTGCGCATTCAATATAATAACGCCTTCAGGGCGTTGTTGAGGCTTCCGCCTTACTGTAGTGCGTCAGGAATGTTCGCTGATGCTCACGTTGATGATTATTTTGCGATCATGCGCAAAAAAGTGGCATCAGTGATACGCAGAGTGAGGGGGAGCAGCAATAGCGTTCTGAAGGTGTTTGCAGAGAGGCTTGAAGGGCCAACAATGGATAGATTTGTCAAGCTGCATGTCCGACATGGGACTTGACAAATCTTCCTCTAAGCTTGGCTGTATTTTGTATTTTGTGTTTATCTATTCGTATGTTTATGTTATAATTATTTGTTGTTGTGTTTTATATGTACTTATGTGTGTAAGTGTTAACTACTAACATAGTTTTTAAGTTTGTATGGAATACTAACACGCTATGGGCCGTCGACGCCTGAGAATAAACGATTTTTATTTTTTTTATTTAAAGGAAGAATTCTGGGTTATTTCAATTAGAATTTATTGGAAACATGATTAAATCCCAATTTAAACGTGAACGTATACATAAAGAATGACGTGAGCAATTATATTTAAAATGCACGTTGCACGTTCATAGTTAATTTTGATAAGGAAAATATATATTTGTTATTATATTTTATGTTGTTATTTACCTTACTGCCATACTAATATGAATCCACGGCTTCGTTTGTTTGATCAAAATGTTCAAATTCTTGGTTAATAAAAACCTGCTGACATGCAAATAAACTCTCGCACTCATTAGTAGAGGATATTATGTCTAAAGAATAGAACTGCAGTTAAGTGTACGTGTAACAGTTACTAATCAATGTCAGTTTACCATGGCAGTTCTCCGGAACTAGTTACACATGGAGTGCTAATTTATAGACGTTTCCGACACGGTATCCGGTCATTTTAATTCAAGCATGAGTAATCTTAACCGCGAAAGTGTACAATAAGGACCGGCGCAGACGCATGGTAAAACAAAGATGGCTGCGACTACAGACAAACAAATGAAGCCAGCTGATGTGGTCTGCATGTGTTAAATCGGCTTTGCGTTTATTGATTTTCTGGCATTTATTTTAGCTTCGAATAATGAAGTCATGTTGTACACTCGGTTTTGGATTATGATAGGAATACGTGATTACTAGTTTATTTACACTATCTGTGATTGGTTCTTCTCACGATTTAATTTTCATTTTTCTTTGGATTCTTGTCAACCTAGTGCATAGCCATATTGAGACACCCGCATCCTTTTCTCTGGTTAGACTTGCAGTCAGTCTGCCCAAAAATTGCGATTAATCGTAATCAGACATCAAATTCGCTGTTCATAGTAGTGGGTTTTAAGCGTCGTGTGTGCCAGTCGTTAAAGAAAATTGTAGGAAAGTGTGCACAGTTTTGTACTTATCTAATTAACGGCGAAAGCAATGATCTTGACGGAACCGAGTCTCGGCCTTTTGTATTGGTTTAATATTATCTTGATGTTACTAGATCTTCTTTGTATTTATGCAGCTGTAGTCAGTCATTAAATTGATATGTCTAAAGGCTAATCTGCATACAATAATGATTTACAATCTTCTTCATCAGATTGTAATGTTCATTCCAGTTTTCGTGCCTTGTCTAATGCTATTGATGTCATCCTTATGTACAAAGCTATTATGTCCTACATTCGTGTAAATACACATGTTCTATCTTTTAAAATTCCAATGATACGTTTGTAACACGAGGATTTAATCTAAATAACTAACGTTTCACTCAAGTCCCAAGATCTAGTTTTCGATGAATGCTTTGAGAATACTAATTTCTGTGGTGCTATGTAGACCGCATTTTTAACGGTCACTTACAAAAATGCACGCAGATAGTGTGAAAAGCTAGATCTAATTTGAAACTGGTAACGTAGCCAATGTGGTTTCATCTTCAGCAGTGAGACTTGCACATTTCTTAAAGCAGGAAACTTTTCCTTATTTGGTGGAAGAATGCAGTTCGATTTTAAATCTGTAGCTCTCGGTCTTGGTTGTCCGCAACCAGTCGCCATCAATAATGTCATCGCAAAAATTAAATAGGCATGTATTGCCAACCGGTCTGACCAACAGTTTCAGTCTGTAGTTCATAAAGTGTCTATCCAATGAGTGTCCTTTATTCTGTAATTTGCACTGAGCCTTATCCTACAATCTTAATAGCGTCTACGTATACTGTATCTACCGCCTGCCAGGATGAACATTTAATACTCTATTTTGCAACAAGATCATAATCAACACAAGTCATAAATAAATTAAAGTGAAATTGTCCCAAACAGCTGTTGCTTGAAACCACGAATAATAACGGGAGGTCAAGAACTTGCGTCTAGTCGTATTGAACGCTGACTCACGACTGGATCAGAATCGCCGTAACGTCATATCTGCCGACACGATCAATGTAATATCAACCTTATTGTCTTTTGAGGAGAATTGAGATTGATACGTCATGGTGTGTGTAGTCATACAGGGCTTAATGCTGTCCACAATTAGTTGCATTCGCGATGTAGTTACAGTTAAAAGTGGCGCTGAATCAAACAGTCTCGAGTATAGTTGGATGTGCTTGTTTTCTTGATAAGACTGGTTACACACTCTTGTCACGGTGCGATGATACTGTGCATGGGAAATCGGTTATATGTACCGGCACCGTAAGAGTAGTGGACAATTTCTAATAGCTTCAAATCGCCAATTTCTTTAAAGTTTTCTTTAGCTAAACTTCCAGTACAAGTGGCTTCAAGTCTGTGGAAGCCATATACACCATTTAGTTGTCTGCTCTTCTGTTCATAAAGCAGATTTCAATCAATATAGATTTGTGCCTATCATCAGCAACTCTTGGCCTTCAAATGTAATTTGATGTTGAGGCAATTTACTACAAAGGCACTAATCATTAATACTTGTCACATGTGTCATCCATATGGTTTAAAACAAAGCGAGATACATTAACTATCAAAAGCTGAATAAACATAACTAAAAAAGAAATGCTTCAAATCTCACGAATCTATCAAGATTGTAGAACAAAATCGAGTCACCTACTTCCATTACCTAGTTTTTTGTCTCCGATAGCGTACTATAGAATCAATTCGTATACAAAGGCTTATACGTTTCAGTTTCGAGGGCGACTGTTTTTGCGACCGGCTTTCCCTTTAGTGGGCCGTGATAGTGCGAATTTCGTAAGACCAGATATCGCAAAATTGTTCATTGACTATAGCCCGTGTATAAATTCATGAAAATATAAATAAATTAACTGGTAAAACAAAAAAAGGAGTAGTGTATTATTAGAAGCAGGATCAAAGGAAGATTTTGGCGAGGAGTAATAGAGAGGACTACGTAGTGGTGATGTCATGGTTGGCGACATGTGGGTGACGTGGGCTGAATCGCAGAAATCTTCTGTCTGCTCCTTGATTATTGGATAGGGTTGACCGTGTAAGGGTTTATGAGTAAGAATTGAATGTTTTTGATAATACAAGAATGCGTAAACTGGGTTCTAACGACTTTTTGGTGCTGCCTCGTTAGGTTGCTAAAAGGTGCCATCAGATTCCTAACCTCGAGAGCCTCATAACCTCCCTCCAAAAAGCAGGGAATTTTAATGATGAGTCTGTGGCTAAAAGAAAGACAGCAGGAACCTCGAGACACCGACTTCTTAGTCTCTTTATGAAGTACCTTTACTGAAGTCTTTTGTATTTTTTTCTGCCGAAAAACAGCTTAAGTTGCAATTTTGCAAATGGCAAATGAAAACCAATGAAACGTTTCTTATGAAACACCACCGCGTTGATTGTAAGCGCCACCTACGCACATCCTGCGATCTCCATTGATTCATTAATTCAGCGATGCTCAACATACAATAATTTATTGCTAACGAGACTCTTATTAATCAAGGAGCAGACAGAAGATTTTTGCGATACAGCCCACGTCACCTACATGCCGCCCCTGGTAATACTGTGCGCGTGGCGAACTATTGAGCCTCAATAAAATAAGACTGATTGCCATCGACACGCCAAGAAGAAGAACGAGACTCTATGACAGTTAGTGTCACTCCAGGCAGCAATACCGAAGTCTTTGCAAGGTTCTTGACACACAAAAGATTTATAATGTCTCATGATCGTTTTGTCTGGAGCAAATCATTTACAAGCGCAATAAGTAACTATAAGTTAATTTTAAACCACATTTCAACTAATGAAACAAAGCCTTCAGACCTAAGAGATCTAAACTATAATCTTAGCTCCGAGTTTAAAAATTATGTTGAGAACCACTGCCAAGGCTCGCTGATTCATTCACTGTTTGTAAGCAGACGTGCGCCGAATGTTGACAGGTGGCTTTGTCTAACGGGGCCGAGGAAATTCATGGCTCCAACTGGGTTATCAGTCCTGTTGGCCTAGTCTAGTTTGTTAAGATACGACTTAGGAGCAAGATTTATCTTAACGATCTTAACATATGTATTGGGAGTTGGTATATTTGATACATTGGTTATCAGTAGGTAAATTATGCGTCTTATTTTCGTAAATGAGAGGCTGTAATAAGTATACGTATTGCTTTGGATAATATTGTTCGCTACATGGGGGCACATTTATGTTCTGTCCTATTGCGATAGTTGATTAGGTATGGACCATTGATGCAGAAATGTATGGAGAGTATTACATAAAGATTTGTTTCACTTTTAGAAAGAGTTCTATATTTTACGATAAGAATTTGACGATAGACGGTTCTAAAAACAAACACGTAGCCAAGTTCAAAAGGTTATCATAATTAAAATTGCGATAAAACTAAAAATAAGGAAATTAGCAATGTTAATAAAAACAATTAGTTCTTTATTTGTTAATTAAATGAACAAATGATATATAACGCTGTGCTTGATAACCCGTGATAACATGAGAACAATGCAACTGTTTCGGTTTGTGATAAATCAGTATACATAGTTGTTCTTATTTGCTTGTATGGGTGAATATGAGTCATACTTAACTTAGTGTAAAAAAACACAACAAGAAATATTATTGCGTTCGTAAAATAAAACATAATTAGTTTTGAATCATACATGTTTCGATTCTGACGATTTCTAGATTTCTAGTGTCGCCATCTACAAAAGCACGTAGCCTAGTCAAAGCCTTGCAGATCGATCGATCTTAAGGTTAAGCAATGCTTGACGCGGTCGGTCCGTAGATGACCACCTTGTTATGAAGAGTTCTTCCGTATTACGGAATACACGATAAATTGGTGGGTCCCGGGTTTCATTTGAAGTCGTTCCATGGCAGTTCCAGGTAGTCACAAGCCAGTAAGCAACAACCAGTCTTATTAAGGGGTATCAGGGTGCTCGGGTATCTGGGTTGTGGAGGTCAGATAGGCAGTCGCTCCATGTAAAACACTACTTAGACTGGAAGCCGACCCCAACGTAGTTGGGAAAAAGCTAGAGAGATGAGTGTCGCCAGTACAACGATGCACATATAAATAAACATAAAGTTAATAACAACCTGTTAGTCCAAGTGTTAAAAGATCACATTTCCTGCTCACCAGGCAGCTATAAATTAGCAAGTGTTCAAATCATGCTATTGTATAGCTAAATACATACCACTTAATTAGTTCGAACATAAAATACCGTTATTAAACTGATTCACGGCTTCCTAGTAGCCTGTATTTTACCTGTTGCGGAATCGGAACTCGTTCGACGCATGTGGTTCTTATCAGCTGCGCGAAAATGCTTAATTAAATAATGGGCAATTAATGGGCCATTCATTCATGATGTTGGAAGGGTATTCAGTAAGTGGGACATAGACCTTTTCATTTATATGAGGCGTTACTTCCAACAAGTTGTTTACAGGCTATAAACCCATTTTCGCTGGTGGGTCGATAATTCTCGCCTTGGGATTCCCATAAAATCTCCATTTGCGCCTTCAGTGGTTTTCCTAGTTTTTGTAGTGTTTTGAGAACTAACAATTATTTCAATAACGTTTACCCTAAATGGTCTAATATAGGCTGTATGAATTACATCCGTGATAAAAATAATCTGTGAAGAGTAAAATCAACTTTAACCGCATAATTTGTTGACTCTCACACTAAATTGCATCGCATAAGCTGCACATAACAAAAGAAGGTCGTTTAACATAATAAACTCTATTCACTTGCATAACGACCTTATGCCTTTGTCACATGTTAGAAAAAAAAACAACAACGTATAAAATAATGGCGGGAAAACTAGTGAGTCATCCATTCATAAAATATTGCTCAACGTGTTTATCAGATACAGGTGTTAATTTGTTTGTTGATAGTCATATTTACGTAGCTTTACGATTTACTGAGAAATAAGAACGTTCTTGTTGATTTTGACGTGGAATTTGGCGCCAAATTAATACGTTGTTATCTGTCTATGGTATAAAATTTATTGCGAATGGTTTATAGTGAATCATTATTTTCTATGTCGTAGATAATTTGCAATTTAACTAATTTTGATTACCTGACGTATTCTTTGTTTTTATATGACTCACGTCTATTAAACTACGTAAAACAGAACTTATGACACCAATGACCAATACATCACCTTAATTTCTCATTCAAACATGATAAGTGCGTGATTTGACATAGGTCAACAAAAATTAGATGGACAAAAGGAAAACTAGATTTACCAAAGAATATTTGAGTACTGGGAAACCCTTGTCTGGTCACTACTAAGAAACTGAAAGGTGCTTTTTTATGAGGAGTGTAAGTATCTATAAGAATAATTTCTTGATGCAGAAAGCTGCACTTCTGGACACGGCACGCATCGTCAGGAGGTTTCTCTCTATGGAGCCCTGACCGCCGCGGTATCTTGGACTATGTTCCCGATGCCGGTGGGACACTATTTTAATGTTTTGTTTATTTTTTTTTTTGAAATATTTAAAAATGTAATTATATTTATGTTAAATAAATGAAAGATATTGAATTTCTTACAACTAAAGCTACTGAGAAGGTTTTTACGGCATATGGAACTAACAATCTAGTATCCTATCTGACTCATAAAGTTAAATGGACCCAAGCACTTGCATTGATTAGTAACCAATAATTGCCATGTCTTAAGTTTATATCCAAAGGAAAGCAAAACTACTTCTCAATCCCAGCAGATGGAAATCCAGATTCATTCGCGATAAGATAACTAGAGAAAGCGTCACTAATGTAATTTCTATTCAAGGCAGTTTTCATATAATTTCAAATACGCTCTAGTTTTCATTTCAACTTTAAATGAACTTTCTTGAGTAAAACCTCCGACCGTTAAATAATTCACAACCTCATTACAGAAATTAAATAATAATTATTGACTGGCTATAATTAGTACTTGAACTTTTATCGATTAGCAAACGTGACCGAGACATTGGATTATACAGCCTCGTTTTTAAACAATACTGGCAACGACACGATCCTGCGGAATCGTGAAGCTTATACGTAATCGAATTAGCATCGAGAATCGATTTAATACGCCCAGTTGTCACACACTCGTCGTGGTATCCGAACGTAAACCTGCGTCTGTTCCTTTGACGGGTGCACTGTTCGTACAGACACAGGTACAGACGCCAATACATCAACCTATCTCAATCTGTCCAATTTCTTCAATAGATTTTCAACCTTATCACAATATTGGAAGGTGTTCGATTGGTAAAATTTGACAGATTCGGATATGACGTGCTGGCTTTTGCACCTTCGGAAACAAACGTCAATGACTGAAATGGATTTCGTCAATAATCTCTTTTGTCCATAGTAGGCCTTGTACATGTTGCGTGTGACAGAAAAAAAAATAAAATAAAATCTGATTCAATTACTTATTTATTGTTTTTGGATCATTCAAGTTTGTGTTGCGAAATTTTGACATTGAATGGGATTGTTTTGGCAAAACTGCATTTTTAAAGCAATTAAATGCACTAATTATGAGATATTTTTTGCATTTAAAAAACTCCATCGGGCCATTCTATCCGAAAGATGCCCAGTATGCCCACTGCTGGACAGAGGCCTCAATGTTCCTATGGGGGATGAGAAATTGCTCATATTCACCGCACTGAGCATGCGTGTAGACTGTAGGTGGAAAAATATAAGACGCAGTAATACAAATATTAAGTTTAATTTCCGCGCTGTTAATTCTTACAGCAATCACAGACAGACAACGTCTTCATTATACACAATGATTATACTTACATTAAAAAAACTGAAACCGATCATAATTTGTAATGCAGAACGTTATTACCACATATTTATGTTTTTTTCGCTACTCGTTAATTATTGGCAAGGTCGTCCAGTTGGCTGGTTCACTTTCTCTCGTATTACGTAAAAACGACCTATAGCTGTGGTCCTGCGGTAATAACAGGATTATATTGCTGTGTTTTAAGGCTAATGATAGCAAATAACTTTAGCAAGGATTGAATGTTATATAGGACATTCAAAGTTATTGTAAACTAGCCATTTTCCCGCGGTTTCACTCGCGTCCCGTGGGAAATACTGCCCGTACCCGGATAAAATATAGCCTATAGGACTCACGAATAATGTAAAACAATTTTTAAAATTGGTTCATTACTTTCAGAGATTATCCCCTACAAACAAACTTACTTTTAAGTTTCTCTTTTATCGATTTTTACTGAGAAAGACCCATTTGATTTCATTTCTGCATCTTCATATGTTTGATCATAAAGCAATACCTATGCCAATTACAAACAATTTTACCTCTTTATAATATTAGTATAGATTTAGAAAATCTGGTAGCCCTTTGATAATCGGGTTTGAGATTCTCATTTAGACTACTTTTTCTTTTCTCTTGCATGGGGATAATCCTATATGCTTCCTGGCATAGACTATCCTCCAACTCCGTTTTTGTAGGGTCTAGGGGTAGTCGGACTCTTTCTTTCTCATTTAGACTTCCATGAATAACTTCGTCAGCGTCAGCTATAAAATTAAAGCCTGTATTAAATATGTAATTATAAAATTCACGTCCCAAAGGTACTCATTAACTGTCGTTGCGTGAATGTACACTTTTAATTACACCATTATATAATGACACCATTTTGTCGACAATGTATGTGAAAAAATATTGCCTACATGTCAATTAATACTGAAACTTTGTTGCTAACGTCGAGAGAGTGGCTATAGTTTATGCCTGTTATATGCAAAATGAATAGAAGTGCGTTACTGAAAGTCATTGTTGATATCAGTATAAAACATTAAAAAAAGAGTTTTTATTTCATAAATTGCTTCATATTAATTTTTGTTATATTGTAATACATTTAAACTAATTTAATTCTTATTACTAACTTCTATTTTAACCACGAACCTGATGTAGCATCTAAAAGTTTCATACCCCTCAAGGATACAAGCTAAGATGCATCGCGCGACTTGCACAAGCCACAAATAGGTTGTCACTTATTTTTTTGACTACCGTATTAGGCCAAGCTCGAACCGGCTTCAGATTATTCTCACAATGGAAGGAAGTTCACAGACCGTGCGTCATCGAGCGTAAAAAAGTAAAAAAAGGCGCGAACGCATTTGATATTTTATTTTTTTAAGGCACAGGCCGGGGCGGGTTATTGAAAAAAGTATCACGTGTTCTATTCGACATTCAAATAGTCCAAACATAGATGTTGTTTGTTTTTAAAGATGCGTTTTGTTTGCTTTGCATGGATCCTCATTACATTTGGTTATGACCGTTATCTATGGTTTATGTTTGCTACTGCTGTAATAATATCGCTTTTGAATATATTACTTGGTATAATGTGTCAATTAAAGAACTCCTAGGTGGTATCAGTCAAATCCTACCAACATTTGATTAATCTAATTACCTATCAATATTCGCAGCAGTAATTAATTATATGTACAAGTACACAAATTGGTAATCACTACTCTAGTTTACTATAACGATATCAGTCTCTGTGTCAGTCTGTTTACAGAGCGACGCATATGAATAGAGTTCTAAAAGTCGCATGTCACTGACCTATCGGACGACACCCTGACAACGTTGCTTCTTCATTCAACTTCATCTTTATTGCACCGGTGCAAAGTTCATAATCGCTTACACCAGGTGTATTTGTCAAAGGCTGTTAAGGTTGGCTGGCTGTCAAAAGTCCGGGACAATGGGCGTTTCGCGTCACACAACTGCATTGGAGGGTTACGGACGGGTGCATGTAATTATGTAAAGTAACCCTTGCATGCGT
>NWSH02000081.1:696646-709003 GCA_002382865.2 Heliothis virescens | reverse complement strand
CCCGGGCAACCCGAAACCTATTGGTAAGACTGGTTATCAGACTTTCTGGCTCCTGACTACCGGTAACGACTGCCGAAGACGGTCAAATGACAGCCCAGGACCCACTACTTTACTGTGCTTTCCGAAACACGGAAGGACTCGTTATGACACGATAGTCAATCCACGGACGGACCGCGCCAAGCGTTGCTTAACTTTATGATCGTTCGATCCCCGCGGCTTTGACTTAGCTACGAGCCCTTCAAGGTTGGTGACTACAAACCCCTTTTAGTGCAGTAAGCTTGTACAGACGACAGCAAATCAAGTTACCACAATTTGTCAAATTTCTGCAATCGATTTTCAACCTTATCACAATAGTGGGTAGGTTAATATTCGAGTGGTAAAATTTGACAGATTCGTATACGTTGACCTGCTGTCGTCTGTACTTAAGTACTTTAATAAGCTTTCATCGTTTATTTGCAGGCACGATCATACCATGTCGAACAGCCATCATAGATTTGGGTCTCAGCGATGTGGATCCAGGTTTAGTGCCTGATGGAGCCAAGTGTGGCGACGAAATGGTGCGTATTGTACCTTATAGTATAGTCGTACGTTACTTTTCAATATAGTTTCAAATAATTTCGAGTTGTATTATGTATATCTATAATTATACATCGTGTTCCTGAGGATATGCATTAATTAGGGTTCCGTAGTAAACTAGGAACCCTTATAGTTTCGCCATGTCTGTGTGTCCGTCCGCGGATAATCTCAGAGACTGTTAGCGCTAGAAAGCTGAAATTTGGTACCAATATGTAATATCAACCACGCGACAAAGCTTGCGAAATTATAAAAAAGTGGAAAAATAATTGTCTATTAGGGTTGCCTCCCTTAAACGTATATAGTGGGGCTGATTTTTTCATAAACAAACCCTAACGTGTGATATATCGTTGGATAGGTATTTTAAAATGAATAGGGGTTTACTGAAATCATTTTTTTATTATGTTAATACTTTCGGAAATAATTGCACCAAAAGCCGAAAAATAGGCGTCCCCCCCCTAACCCCCTCTAACTTTTGAACCGCAAGTTTAGAAAATATGAAAAAATCTCAAAAGTAGAACTCTACATAAACTTTTGAGGAAAATTATTTTAAACGTGGTACAGACCGCAGTCTTTGAGATATAGCATTTTCTTGGAAACCGCAAATTATTTTTTGTTGCCGAAAAATGTTTGTATTTTTGTTAGTTGTAGGTAATAGATGCGTTTAGTTTTCATAGAAAATGGTACGGAACCCTTCGTGCGCGAGTCCGACTCGCACTTGGCCGGTTTTTTTGAATAATACGTCTGTAGCTCTTGTTAAACATTTCGTACAAAAGAAGTAGTAGATTAAATGGCATAGTTTTGTGGAGGGAGCAGGGAGTAAAGCTCACACACCTCGGAGGAAAGGGAAGATCCTCCGACCGGACGGGTGTTCTGTCCGGTGGGCTACTGCCCGACAGTTCTTGTCGGGGTGTTCTATATATCTCGACTTGCGTGCGAACACTGCTTGCGCGATGCAGGATGGTGCGCCTTCCGATGTATATGTAGCGGTGTGGGTAGTAGTACCACTACAGTTTTAAAGTTATTGGTAATTTAAGTTTAACCAATTTAATTATGTTATGCTTTAAGAAAGTCTTTATTTGTGAGATGTTGCCACTTTGTGCAGCCAAAACTATCAAAGAGGTAGGTATAAGGTAAAGAGTAATNTGCTTTAAGAAAGTCTTTATTTGTGAGATGTTGCCACTTTGTGCAGCCAAAACTATCAAAGAGGTAGGTACAAGGTAAAGAGTAATTCATATTAGATAAATTTCATCTAAGCATTAAGTTTGTATATATTTTTTTTAATTGGAATTTCTAATAGTGTCCATAGTAAAAAAGGTCAATTTAATGGACTGAATAACATACCGAAGTTAATGTATAACCTCAGGAATATAACAAAAAGAAAACATTTTATTGTTTACTAATTTGTACCCTAAATTATTTGAAATTACTTAACCGATTTGAAAAATGCTTTCACTGTTGAGAAGCCACACTATCTCCAAGTAACAAAGGATATATATTTATATTTTATCCGTGTACGGGAAGTAGTTCCCCTGGGACGCAGGTGAAACCGTAGAAAAACAGCTAGTTATAAAACAGATATAATGTAGTAATAATTAAAATTAATACTTACCAAGTTAAAATCATCTATTAAGTCATTAAATATTATGTAAAAAAATGTACCTCTGAATAGTATTGTTTGTTCTACAGATGTGTTTGAGGCAACGTTGCATCCCAGTAGCGGCCGAAAGAGAAAGAATAGCCAGGATGGAATCATCAGTTTGTCCGTCCAACTGCTCAGGGCACGGCGTCTGTAATTCTGCTGGTATGATACAATCTATACTTAGCTCAAATCCTTCTAAATATAATTTATTCGCAATAAAATATTTGCGCAATGTTTGCGCAAGATATGCGCAAACTGCGCAACTTCATTTTGACACTGCTTTAACATAAAGAATAGATATAAGTAGTCGATATTTTAAAGTTTTACATTGTAAGCTGAGCTGAAGAAGAACAATTATTAAGATTAAATGATGATGGTCTTCTCAAAGACTAATATCTTGCATTTAAATAAATATCATATCAACACACGTTACCCACACGATCCAACACAACAATAACTCACAATCAACTGTTAAAGCACACAAACATACATGATAATATATGCTTTCAGTAAATTAATTATGATATTATTAACCCCAACATAGCACTAAGACATACCTAAACATCAAAAAATAAGCTCATCAAACAAATATTCAATTTTTTTCAGTTCGACTGTCTCACACGATGACTTTTCACCAAATAGGTCGTCTAATCGAACTTATGCAATCATACTTCTGTTTACAAATACGTGTATTGTGAATTGTTTTCATTCATTTTAAATTTGCTGAATCATATATTTACACACCATTATTTAAGTACGATAAATAGAAATAAAACATACGCGGTATATTATAATTATTGATATATATTTAGGTCACTGTCACTGCGAGCCGGGATTCGCGCCGCCGCTGTGTGCGTTGCCGGGCCCGGGCGGTTCCTACGATTCTGGTCCTGCTACTGATCCTACCAGTAAGATTTATTATATTTTTATTTTAGTTAAACTGTGTAAGATCCTAGCCGAAAATTACGTGGAAAAAAACGTGCATTTTTTTAGTTTATGTACAGTGTTAACTTTTATTAAAATTTAAAATAGTTTGTGCAAAATAATGCGCAACATCTGACTCAATTGCGCTTAAATTTTGCGCAAAATATTCAAACATAAAATTACTCTCTTACAGTCCAACGTAACTTCATGGTGGCGATGTACATCATCTTCCTGGGCATCATACCTGGTATCTTGTTGGTGCTCTTCCTCATCTACTACTCTCGCCACAACGTGCTGCTCTGGTGGAAGAAACCTCGCAAATCGTACGTAGACAACCTCTATACTGGTAACAAATTCTTCGGTGGCAAATTCACCAAGTTCCAAGGCACATCTTCTCTAAGAAAACTCCTTCAGAGCTTTAGACGTAACGACAGCGTCAATTCTTTATCTAATAACTCCACTGAAACACCACAACCAGAAGGTCCAATTTACTCTAACTTAGAAGAACTTAAACCTACTAAAAAACCTACTGTTGCCACAAATATCCCAGAGAAAATTCAACCTAAAATACAGTTAAAGAAGCCTGTCAAAAAAATTGTCAAAAGCGATATTCAAATTGCGAATAACTGTGATGTTAGTGTTAAGGCCAGGCCTGCGGTACAACCGAAGCCTAAAGGTAGTGCAAGCGATAATAAACCTAATGTCGTTATAGTAAAGCAGGGTTTGGCTTCGACCACTAATGCTATGGTGACGAATAGTCAGCATAGAATGCATAATGCGGGGGATAATGGTACAACCCACTATGCTAACGTTAGTAATGGGAAAGTACATTGCAAAGTTGGCGGGAATGTAGCCGCTAAAAAGCAAGCTTTAGAACAGATGCTTGGTAATAAAAACCAGGTTTAACGAAACAAAATTTCGAATATCGGAAAAAGTAAAATTACTTATGTTTTGTATGTAATAGTTTTGGGGATTTGTGTTTTAATATTTATTATACACCAAAGATATTATTTTAATATATTTTTATTTGTTTTACTTGTGTAGATATCGTTCTAAGAATAAAATACTCACGACTCTTTTTCTTTGCTAGCACACTTTCTTCGTCTTTTTCTCGCACTGTATGTTAGTAAGAGATGGCACTAGTGTACAGACCCCACCAGATCAACCTATTCGAATCTGTCAAATTTTACGAATCGAAAATTAACCTTCCACTATTGTGATAAGGTCGAAAATCTATTGATGAATTTTGACAAAATGAAGTAGGTAGATGTGCTGGCTTTTTTACGTGGGATAAAATTTTGGTGCTATAAAAATAATCTTAATTAAAATATCTCAAATATACAATGAAAAAATCTCATAGAATGCATGATTGTTTAGTTTTTTTTTAATTTTAGAAATAAAACGTTTTATTAATGTGGGATCTTGTCGTTGTTTGCATTGAAATGCATGTCTGAAATGATTATAAATAAGTTTGTGGACTGAAAATTGGAATCTTGATATGATGATAAAGTATGGAAGCATAATAATACTGGTTTCATCTATGTACTAGCTTCTGCCAGCGGTTTCACCCGCATCCCATGGGAACTACTCCGCGAACCCGGATATAAAGTAGTCTATAGCCTTCTTCGATAAATGGGCTATCTGACACTGAAAGAATTTTTCAAATCAGACCAGTAGTTCCTGAGATTAGCGCGTTCCAACAAACAAACTCTTCAGCTTTATAATATTAGTATAGATTAATATGTACTAAGTACGTATTAATATGTATGTAAACTGTCTATAGTACGAAAGAAAACAGTTCAAAATACTATGTATACATACTCTCAAGAAACCTGAATATTATTATGCTTTCATATATTATTTCCATATATTTGCCGATTGCTCAAATTATTGACTGAAATTGTTTTTTTTTTGTAACATTGTGATAATTTATACAATTTTTATTTATTAACTATTGGAAATCACATTCAAAAACAGTCCTAATTTTGCGAATGAGATTTTTAAGTTTTTTAACCTGTGATACTTTTGGTCTTTTTATTTTATTTAAAACAAAATGGGAATTTGACAATACTAATTAAGTTTAATTTAAGTAGATTAACTCTTGGATTAAAATGATCTGCCTTTTAAAATTAATATTATAACAGAATCACAATATAATACATTGTAACTTTCACTTAAAATTCAAGAAACTTAACGTATCACCTGTCACAAAATTAAAATTTAATTTGTCATCGAATTTAATATTAATGACTAAAATCTCTTACATCTTCTTGTATAATACTATTGGTTAAGTTAACCGTACTTAGTTTAACTGTAGTTAACAGTAGTCAGTTTAATCGTAGTTAATGTTATGCACTATTTAATAAAAATACTCTTGATTTTCTTTTTTAATTGCTTGTTTGATTGTCTATTTAGAACACATACAAAAAAGTTTTGCCAGTTTTAACTATACATACTAATAAATCGTTTTAAATTTACTGTCATAATCGACTGATTCAATAACCTAACTATCTGTTGATTTGCTTACTAATGATAGGAAGAAACTTGACTACTTGTATGGGGCTAATGTCAAATTTCTATCTCTAGTAAGAAAATAAACAAATAAATGGATTATTGAAATCCACCCTAAGGATCACTGTTTAAATTAATCTCTCATTTTTAAATCTACTTTCAATATAATGTCCATTTTTTTTTTTCATCTGTGATAATACAATAATTAAAGCTGGCAATACTTAAAAAAACACAACCTCTTGACAGTTGTTTCTGCATTGTCTTTGGTGAGTGATTTGCTCTGGTTAAGCTTCATTAATATTGCATGGCGTTTACTTTTAAGTTTTGCATGTTCGGCTAATGCCAATAATTGCATGTTTTTTATAGAATTTTGTTTTTAAATTAGGAAGCAATTTTGGCGCATGAAGCATGATTTTTTGGTGATGCAAGCTTTTAGCACATCTTTGTCGATGGTAGAAATTTCCTTAATAAAGTTAGTCTTTGTTAATGATAAAATATCTTTTCTAATTGTTCACAAACCAAATTAAGCTTAGGAATCCTCGAATAAGAATATTGAAACTGCAATTACTATACGTTTTTTTGTAAGCTTTACTTGTAGGTACATTATTTTATAGGATAATAACTGGTAGTTCATCAACGAAAAATCATATGATATACAATCTACAATAGTTAATGCAAATGTTGTTATTGAATAATGTAAATTAATAATTTGCTAGGTGAAAAAAAAAATAGTCATTAAGACGAAACAAAAATAGGTTTCAAATTTGCATGACCACACAAACTGCTTCAATTATCTATTAAATGTTTCCAACCTTATTATTAAACTGTCCTCTCTTCTCCACAGGGCCCCATCACCAAAGAAAGCAAGCCTACAACACCGACTCTCGCGCAGCGCAAGTAAATTCGCAGCTAATTTCCAAAACAGTACTCAAAATAACGCTCAACCCGTCAACGTTCACACGTTGTCTAACCCTGACGATATGAGTTCCAGTCTTCTACGGAGCGACTCCGATCGCAGCCCCCCTGGTAATATCAATCCCTCTGTTAATTTCTTCGGCAATTTCAAAGGTTTCTCCCTCACCCCTATAGAAAAGAACGCGTCTACAGAGAAAGATGAAACCGAGGTACCAATCACTCATAAACCTGTTAAAAGTATGGCTGAAAGTCTTAACAAAAGCGCGAAAATCACTCCCGTGCATAGAAGTGGCAGTAACAGTCAGAGTATCGTCAATCAAGGAGTTTTAAAACCTGTACTGAGGAGTGCCCCACCGCTACCCGTAGTTCCTTCTACAGCTAAAACTAGCCCAAAGACCAGTCCCTCAGTCAAACGCACCAACAGCACTGTGCAGAACAAAATTAAAGCTTTAATAAGTAATGAGAAAACTGATGATGTTACTCCATCCGTCGTTGCTAATCCACCTCCAAGACCAGTTATATCCAGTCCCATTCTAGAAGCTTCTACGTGTACGGCTAAAGAACTTATATCACCCCTACAAGGGTCTAAGACTTTAGGGCCTATAAGAGCGGCCCCTACGGTACCTATAACCCCAGATTTTCCAAAAAGACCTTTGAGCATGCATTCCGCTGGTGTGCCCCAAAAACCTCTTCCTGAGGAACCAAAAAAGGTCAAAGAAGGGATATCCTTAAACCGCATAGCATCATTCCTGAAACATGATAAGCATGATAAACCAAAGGAAAAAGAGAGAAATCCAGTTGAAAGAAGTCACTCTTTACCTAAGAACCCAAACCATCAAGTTAAAGTTCCGAAGGTCGATAAAGGGGCTTTAAGGAACTTGCAGATTTCCAATCCTATACTGCAGAAGGAAATTGAGTTACCAGTGAAATCTGTGCCGGTAGTATCAGATTCTGAAGATGGGGATGATCAAAAGAGCTTTGTGAATCGTGCTCAAAGTATGCGAGCCCCAGCCAGTCAGAAACCTATCTTACAGAGCTTCGGTTCTATGAGACAGGCACCACCGGCTCCTAGGCCCTTATCCGTTGTGGGTAGACCCACCGCCCCTCCACCGCCTTTGCCAAATCACTCCGACCCAATCCCACCACCGAACCCAAAACCACAGCCTGAAATTAAGTCGACAGATTACGTGGACTGTATAGAAGAGAAGCAGGCACCTTTAGCTCATATAGCTGAAGAATCCATGGACAATATCTATGCGGTTATTGAAGAGAGTCCTGAGAAACGTTCGAAGCCTCTACCAGGGGTTCCGCAACCTGTCAAAACGATCCCACAACCACCCCCTGAAGGGTACAACACTCCTAAAGTAATCCCTTCAAACTCAGGCAGTACTGAAAGTATGGGATTACTTGGAGAGATTGTCAACGAAATTCAGAATCGTAACTTTGAGTCTATATACTCAGCTTCGACTCTTTCTAGAAAGAAAGAGAAGGAAAGGAAGGCAAAGGCTGCGGCCGAAAATAGAGATAACAATAGGGACAGTACGTACATGAATTCAGAACATTACAAAACGCCGGAGAGTGTTTACAGCAATTCTGGAGCCAAATCTAACGTGTCTACGACTAGCAGCGGGTACTTGCATCCGTCTGCTGTCAACGTACCTACTTATTTAAAAAAGGAAGAACCCAAAGAAGAAGACAAAGCCCCGCCCCTTCCGGGACCCAATTCCAAGATCCCAACGTTTTCTAGACAAGTGACCCCACCTGCTCTCAAAAATACATCCACGTTCAAAAACGTGCCTCAATCACCAAAGGTTATCAAAAATGCGATCTTAAATCCTAAAATAATGAACAGCCCCGACCTAGTTTCGAGCTGTACGTTGCCAGAAGCGAAAAATGTGAAGCCTCCTGATGTAATAAACAATAATAAGTTGCCAAATGATACAAAGACGACGACAAAGCCGGCAGTGACTGCTAAGCCTAATGACAACCGGCCTCCTTTAAGGCCGGCGCCCACAGAACCTAAGAAGCCGAACAAAATCACGCCACCTCTCAAACCAGCTAACTCGAACTCTAATTTAAATAAAGTAACAGATAAAACTCCGCCCGCGAACCGTGCCATTTCAAAAGTAGACTCCGTCAAAGCTATAGCGGACAACTTAAATAAGAACAAACCTAAGGTAGTTCCCAAACCCCCCACTGTCGTCCAAAGGACAGACAATAAGCCTAACCAAACAAAACTGACGGCTAAACCGTCGAATGTTGCCAGTTTACAGCAGAAATTCGAAAATAGAAAGTCGTTAGGCAAAGAGATTGCCGTTACAAAAAAATGAAAGTTTACAAATGGCGTGTAATTTAATTGAGTTATCTAGTCTGTAAATATATTTAAATGGCCATTAGCACAGAAGACTCGGTATCGTAACAAAGTATGTAAGGATCTGATTTTTACGAGGAATAGAAATGATTGATGAAATCGTATGTATTGAATTTGTTTGGTTTGCGATGGCTGGTTATAGTGTAAGTTGCTTGTCCAAAAAAAAATTAATTGCGTTTAGATATGGCTCTAAAATAAAAATAATTTTGAAATTGCCTTATTTTAAATAAAATACTATGTTACTTTATAAACGACTAGCCGTTTTCCCGCGGTTTCACTCGCATCCCGTGGGAATTACTGCCCGTACCCGGATAAAATATAGCCTATGTCACTCGTGGATAATGTAGCTTTCGAATGGTGAAAGAATTTTTAAAATCGGTCCAGTAGTTTTTGAGCCTATTCATTACAACCAAACAAACAAACAAACAAACAAAGTTTTCCTCTTTATAATATTAGTATAGATGAAGCAATGTTAGAAAAAAAACATGTTTATCAAAATTTTGTTGTTAGTATCTTTTTTCGACTGAGCCATATTCGATAGCAGCTATTTTAATTAAGAATGTTACAAAGATTGTACTCATTGTCCGAAAAGAATGTTCAAAATAAGAAATAGTCGAATAATTAAGGTTAAAGAACGCGAAAGGAAAGCAAAGAAATTATTTTTATGACTTATTACAGCTTCACTTACGAATATAGGCATAAAACGAAAGTGTTCATATTTTGTAATAACGAAACGCAATTTTGACGGTAAGAATTATCTGTTCATATATGTAGAGTATATTTCTAGATATTTGTATGTATTTTATTGAAAACTCTATGATCGTATGTTAAGGTTAAGCACACTTTTGGGCTTGGTATCGTATGACCATCGCTTATGTCAACGAATCAAAATTCAAATTGATTTATCTTAAAATACTATGATGGTGATTTTTGGGTATACTTAGCTGAATATATAACTACTTATCTTAGACACCAATGTGTAAAGGAAAACATCTTGAGGAAAGCTGCACTTTAAACTTTTAAATTGCCAATCTGCCTTGAGCAACACTCATTCCTTTTCTGTATGAAAACAAGCCTGTGCTTAGCAGTGGGACGACTAAAAAGGCTGATGATAATTATTTATGCCTTGGTATTTACTTACACAATGAGATGACCAGAAGAAATAGGGGCTGATTTTTATATGTTTATACGATACAAAGTTCAAATGTGCTCTCACCTTCGAACGATCGATTAGATATAAACTAAGAGATCTCTGTAAATATTATTAGGCTAGTTTTATTCCCTAAAGTTAGTTATGATAAATGAGAAGTGTCTTATGGTACATAATGCTTAATTCGTATTTTTATAAAGACTATAGTGTTTGAGATTTATAGAGAATTTGTGCCTTTGTTAATGTCGCCGTTTAAATAGTACTTTTTCCCTTAAATTACAAGAATGGTACATGGGGTAAGTAGGTTAATATTCGATTGGTAAAATTTGACAGATTCGTATACGTTGACCTGCTGTCGTTTGTACATTTGTATCGTCAATCAGATTCATTGTAAATAGAGGTGATTGAAACCATCTATCATATTTTTTTGGTATATGAATTTAAAAAAAATTACTTTGTTCTTTCGTCTACGCATAGATAAAGAAAGAAGTTGCGTTCCGTAATACGCAACATAAAAAGATTGATTACTGTTTCCAATCACTCCTGTTTCAAATGATCTCGCTGGTAAGACAGTATGACCAGTAATATTTCAAGTTTTAGAAATTTCTGTCTATATAAACGATTTTTTGTATTACTAAAATAGAATATTAAATTACCATTTCTCCACATACTGTTAAATGAAATAACTTTTTACCTACTTATTTTACATTCTATAGTCATTGCTTACAGGAGGTATTGGAAAAGAGTTAAAATCTTGGTAAATCTTTTATTTCCCGCCACCAATGGTCCACTTTTCTATTTACACGGCGACATGCAAAGGCACATTAGTTGTGAGTGTTGATGCTTTACGAATAATTTATATTATTATAAACCCGTTCTTATTCCACTATATAAATGGTGCTACAGCAAATCAAACATGCTTACCGAACATAGAATATTAAAATATTTTTATAGTATTAAAATCTGATCATTTTTATGTATTCGTGGTAGGATTGTGGCCAGAATTTTATGAAACATCTAATTTAAATAAAGAATTTTATGTCTGATGTTGGCAGCTCAAAAAATTTGATTAATAATAATAATCTTAAACAAACATTCTGACCACGACCCTGCCAATAATATGCTTTAATTGGTATATGCAATAATTTATAAATAAAAAGATGCATAATAACGTCCATAGTCGTGATCACTGCCACAGCTTGGTACAAACTATATGGTGCTGGAATGTCGCGAAATAAAACTCAATAAATGTCTATTATTGTCTTGTGCAGGTTTGTTGATATAATGTAAGCAATAGTTCTGTTGACGAATTATCGGAAATATTGTAATTAGATAAATTTTTAAACATAACACAGTTATAAAAAAAGGCAGAATATTCGAAATCTGCAATATGTTCCCTCATTTTTCTTGCTGGCAATATTTTGTGTAAATACAACAAACTTGTGTATGTCGCAGCCAACTGGAATAACCGTTCAATCAAACAGCTAGCCCTATGATTGTACAACGGCATTCAATCACTCGTCTATACGTCGCTTAGCCGACCAGTGGACGTATAACCAGTTGGCTGCGACATAGACATAATATATTTTCTGCGAAAATTATATTTATGTATTGATTGACTAAATAATATTTTGTGATTAATACTGAAAGTCATAATTCTGTAACGAAAATTAATAGTTTACCATCAGTATATTTGTTGAAGTATAAAAGTAATATTTTTGACTTGAATATTTAAGTATGAAGTCCAGAAGAAACCACAATATAAAAGATTTTGTATTTGTATGCATTTCACAACAGTAAGNAAGTCATAATTCTGTAACGAAAATTAATAGTTTACCATCAGTATATTTGTTGAAGTATAAAAGTAATATTTTTGACTTGAATATTTAAGTATGAAGTCCAGAAGAAACCACAATATAAAAGATTTTGTATTTGTATGCATTTCACAACAGTAAGTACCTCATTTCAAAAAACTAGCACTTGGTTTAACTATTTTGTGCGTACTGGAATTAAATTCAAAATTCGAATAAAAGAATTGGCATTTTCCCTCTTTTCATGTCAAACATGTTTGTATTTATATTTGTTTATCGCAAATATGTCGCTATGGTATAGATGTGATAATTAACATACGTTTTGAATGAAAAGTACATAAATACTTGTAAATATAACCAAAGAAATTTATGTAAGGAAACCGGTACGCATCTTGTATTCTTAAGGTGAATGCGACGACTAGAAGCGGGAAATTCAAATATAAAATGGTTTTTTTATGTT
>NWSH02000081.1:655520-687426 GCA_002382865.2 Heliothis virescens | reverse complement strand
GAGGTTGCTAAAACCATTTTTTCCTAAAGTCAATCAGTTTAGAGTAAGACACTCCCAAAGTGCCAAAATGTGTGTCCCCCCCCCTGTAGTTTCTAAACTACCAAAGTGAAAAATCTGAAAAAAATATATGTTATAGATCTCAATAAAAACTACCAACCAAAATTGGTTTGAACAAGATACAGTCAGTGGTTTTTGAGATATAGCACTTTTTCAGTAACCGCAAATATAACTTTGTTATTCATATATTTTTATGAAAAACAAAGTTATTTTTTGTTGTCGAGAAAAGTTTGTGTTTTGGCTAATTGTAGGTAATGAGTACATTTACTTTTCATAGATAATGAAACGGAACCCTTCGTGTGCGAGTCCGACTCGCACTTGGCCGGTTTTTTTCATTTTGACTACTTATCTGTCGAATAGCTATGTAGAACTTTAGCAAACCTGTGAAATGGGCTCTTAATAGTGTTCAGGTATTTTGCAAGTTTGTGTTTTGTTGCTGAGTACACTGTTAGACATGGCTGAAGAAATCGGTGGCAAAATAAACCACAACACAACCCAGCTACTTACAGACATCGACTTCTAGAGCCATGTCAAAAGTTGTTTATTTGCCCTTTCAGTGCCATTTCAAGTCGATTAATATTTTTCTTTTTCCTGCTATTTAATATGTTTTCCTATAATTAAACATTTATCCTCGTTTTTGTACAATTACATAGAATAAGTGGACTAACAATATCGGCAATTTTGTATGTGCGTAATTGGTAAAAACACCTGCTTTGGGGAAAAAACATTGTGGTTAGTAAAATTAGATCTATTTGTTTTATGGGCACATTTATATATTTGTTAAATAAAATATACGTAATATATTATTTTCATTTGCCATGATTATACCTCCATATTGATGGAGGTGTAAGTTTTTTGAAGCCGCTAACCCTTCGCTAACCTAAAGAACTAATGGTTCGATTTGAAAAAATCTCTGAATTAGATAGCCCATTTATCAAGATAGGTTTTTCATCCGGGTTAGCGTTAGAAGTAGTTTTCACGGGACGCGAGAACTAGTAGGCAATGTCTCTTACAGCCGTTCCTAAAATTCTATCTATCTGTTGATTTGCTTACTAGAGATAGGAATTTGACATTACTTGTATGGGGCTAATGTCAAAATTCTATCTCTAGTAAGCAAATCCAGAGATAGATAGGTTATTGAATTCCACAGTTAGTCTCTGTTACACTTATATATTTCCCGGTTGAATCACCGCTATCAAGTGCAGGTTCAATTGGATGCATTAACGAGTTAATTAGCAATGTCGTAAGGTGTTGTCTCTTAATTACTGGTAATTAACTCTTGTAGGATGAATCCTCCAAGAATTTACTGCTATATTAATTTAAATCGAGATGTTTAAAGCAAAAATCCTATCTTCTTCGTTTTGCTGTAGTCACTCAAAAAATACTGAACCAATAGCAGTATTTAATACGCATTTAAATTCTCTTCATCATAAAGTGATCATGCATGAGGCCTTCAATTCGGTACAAGGTTTTCCAAATTAGTCATTTGCAACCAAAACCCAGTATTTTTACTACCCCGTTACTGGCAATAAGAATTATATAATTTAGGATGGTATACGTTTTACCAAATCGTATTATTGTACAGACGACATCAGCTCATTCAGAACAATGAACCTTATATGCACTTTAAAGATATAATTGAAAATTGACAGATTGTACTAGCTAGTTGTGCGTTGCCTGTACCTATCATATGTCCACATACTTTCGTATGTAAACTTAATGTTATACTAAAATTATTTGTCAATTTCCAGTACAAAAGGAACACAGACGACACTCAAGTCCGCGGCCCCTACAACGCGAACAAGCTGTCTCGGTACGTGGAACTGGTGCTAGTTGCTGACAACCGGGAGTACAAGGCTAACGGCGAAAACATACAGACTGTCTACCGCCAGATGAAGGACGTTGCTAATATTATTAATTCGGTAAGTAAATAATTAAAAACCGATAGCCCCCTGCTGTGCACGAGGGTTCGATTCCTGGGACGGGCCGAAATCGCTTTGTGGGTTTTAGAAACTTTCACAAAGCAGCCCGGAGTTGGAAGTTGGTGATTGATTCACCCGTGCTTCGGAGAGCACGTTAATGTCGGTCCTGCGCCTAATCTCTCTCCGGTCGTGTCGGATCGCCGTCCCATCGTGTTATGAGAGTGAGGGAATAGGTACTTATGCACTATAATATGTCCTGCGCAGCTGGCTGNGGGTCAGGCCGAAATCGCTTTGTGGGTTTTAGAAACTTTCACAAAGCAGCCCGGAGTTGGAAGTTGGTGATTGATTCACCCGTGCTTCGGAGAGCACGTTAATGTCGGTCCTGCGCCTAATCTCTCTCCGGTCGTGTCGGATCGCCGTCCCATCGTGTTATGAGAGTGAGGGAATAGGTACTTATGCACTATAATATGTCCTGCGCAGCTGGCTGATCTCCTTATATGAGAACAGCCGCCGTGGCCGAAAATCGGCTAGGACGCTATTAATTAAAAACTAACCAATGAAAGTATAACCCCGATCTGGGGTCATTATTGCACCAGCAACTTGCCGTCGTTCCTATTTTAGCCGTATAACAAGTGTCAGTGTAACCAGTGGATCCGTTGTGTTCAGGCAATGTATTACATTACAAAAATGCGAAGGTTTGAAAGTTGCTACTGCATTAATGTCCGCGACTGGTACATCTTGGACACCAATGATTGAGTAAATGTGAAGGAGGCATCTTGATGATACCTGAACGTTAAAGTCTGAATTCGCTAATCACCATTGAGCAAGCGTTGTGATTAACGGTGATTCCTTCTCTGTATGAGAAAAGGCTGATACAGAAGCATTGGGATAGTTAACAAAACAGGCTGAAGACATTAAAAATAATAACTGTTTTTTTTTATTAAAACGTCTCGATTCTTTCGAAGCGTCATGTCATTTGCCATCACGGCATTGTATACCAAAGTGTTCCAACAGATGATTCACAATAAAAATCTCATATTACTAAGACATACTTCATCACCATCATCCTTTTTATCGTCCCACTGCATGGCACAGGCCTCTTTTCATACAGAGAAGGAATGAACGCTAATCACCACGCTTGCTAAAAGCGGATTGGCTCATGTAACAAGATCTTCATTCCAGGTATACTCCCCATTAAATATCTTCATAGCCTTAGTGGGGGTTGTGGTGTGGACGGAAAACGACGAGATTGTTCTAGAAGAGAACGGTGATAGGACGCTGAACAACTTCCTAGGGTATCGGAAGACGGTGCTCGTTAGAGATATACCTAATGATAATGCTCAGCTTTTAACGTGAGTTGATTTTTTATTCTCAATAAATCTTAGGGCTTTCATAGATTATGGTGAAAATAATTAATTCATTGGCAATTAGCCAATAGTAAAGATAATGCTGTGACTTCTCTGGAATTAGTACTATGTTAAAAGATATTTTTTCTTGATTTTGGTCTTCTACGTATTGCCTTTATTAATAAGCAAAATAGTTTTGCAGATTAAAATTTTTCAAATTATATTTTTACATTATTTCAGACGACAAAAATTCAACGATGGCGTTGTGGGCAAAGCTTTAAAAGGTCCAATATGTACGTACGAATTTTCTGGGGGGGTTTCCACCAACCACTCCGAGGTTATTGGCCTAGTGGCCACTACTATAGCCCACGAAATGGGCCACAACTTCGGCATGGAACACGACACTGATGACTTGTGCCAATGTCCTGATGCTAAATGTATTATGAGCCCTTCCAGTACTTCTGTTACCCCGATACACTGGTCGTCCTGTAGTTTGAATTCGTTGGCGCTGGCGTTCGAAAGGGGCATGGATTATTGTTTGAGGTGAGTTATGGAATAATATATTTTGGAGTCAAGTTTTGAGCGTTGAAGGGGTGCGAGGGAACGTCCCAAAAAACAATGAATCAGTTAGAATGAATGGGACTTGTGAAATGATGAAGGGTAGGGAACTATGGAAGAAGAAAAAAATGAGTTTGGGGTAGGAGGATAATGAATAGTTTTTAGGTTTACTTTTTAACTATTCCTGAACCAGTAAAAATCGGCTTTGAAAACTTCATTTCGCTCATTCTTCTTCCAGGAACAAACCGAAGCGTCTATTCGAATCCCCAACTTGTGGCAATGGTTTTGTTGAACCTGGTGAACAATGTGACTGTGGGACCCTTGCTGATCCAAAGGCGTACAGTCCGTGCCACGCGTGCTGCGAGCCCAGCACGTGCATGCTGCGCTCTAACGCCACCTGCGGCGCCGGCATGTGCTGTGACCTGCAGGTTAGTCGTACTACTCGTATCGCGTCACTAACATGCGGCACGCTAGCGTACCCGAGGCGTACAGTCCGTGCCACGCGTGCTGCGAGCCCAGCACGTGCATGCTGCGCTCTAACGCCACCTGCGGCGCCGGCATGTGCTGTGACCTGCAGGTTAGTCGTACTACTCGTATCGCGTCACTAACATGCGGCACGCTAGCGTACCCGAGGCGTACAGTCCGTGCCACGCGTGCTGCGAGCCCAGCACGTGCATGCTGCGCTCTAACGCCACCTGCGGCGCCGGCATGTGCTGTGACCTGCAGGTTAGTCGTACTACTCGTATCGCGTCACTAACATGCGGCACGCTAGCGTACCCGAGGCGTACAGTCCGTGCCACGCGTGCTGCGAGCCCAGCACGTGCATGCTGCGCTCTAACGCCACCTGCGGCGCCGGCATGTGCTGTGACCTGCAGGTTAGTCGTACTACTCGTATCGCGTCACTAACATGCGGCACGCTAGCGTACCCGAGGCGTACAGTCCGTGCCACGCGTGCTGCGAGCCCAGCACGTGCATGCTGCGCTCTAACGCCACCTGCGGCGCCGGCATGTGCTGTGACCTGCAGGTTAGTCGTACTACTCGTATCGCGTCACTAACATGCGGCACGCTAGCGTACCCGAGGCGTACAGTCCGTGCCACGCGTGCTGCGAGCCCAGCACGTGCATGCTGCGCTCTAACGCCACCTGCGGCGCCGGCATGTGCTGTGACCTGCAGGTTAGTCGTACTACTCGTATCGCGTCACTAACATGCGGCACGCTAGCGTACCCGAGGCGTACAGTCCGTGCCACGCGTGCTGCGAGCCCAGCACGTGCATGCTGCGCTCTAACGCCACCTGCGGCGCCGGCATGTGCTGTGACCTGCAGGTTAGTCGTACTACTCGTATCGCGTCACTAACATGCGGCACGCTAGCGTACCCGAGGCGTACAGTCCGTGCCACGCGTGCTGCGAGCCCAGCACGTGCATGCTGCGCTCTAACGCCACCTGCGGCGCCGGCATGTGCTGTGACCTGCAGGTTAGTCGTACTACTCGTATCGCGTCACTAACATGCGGCACGCTAGCGTACCCGAGGCGTACAGTCCGTGCCACGCGTGCTGCGAGCCCAGCACGTGCATGCTGCGCTCTAACGCCACCTGCGGCGCCGGCATGTGCTGTGACCTGCAGGTTAGTCGTACTACTCGTATCGCGTCACTAACATGCGGCACGCTAGCGTACCCGAGGCGTACAGTCCGTGCCACGCGTGCTGCGAGCCCAGCACGTGCATGCTGCGCTCTAACGCCACCTGCGGCGCCGGCATGTGCTGTGACCTGCAGGTTAGTCGTACTACTCGTATCGCGTCACTAACATGCGGCACGCTAGCGTACCCGAGGCGTACAGTCCGTGCCACGCGTGCTGCGAGCCCAGCACGTGCATGCTGCGCTCTAACGCCACCTGCGGCGCCGGCATGTGCTGTGACCTGCAGGTTAGTCGTACTACTCGTATCGCGTCACTAACATGCGGCACGCTAGCGTACCCGAGGCGTACAGTCCGTGCCACGCGTGCTGCGAGCCCAGCACGTGCATGCTGCGCTCTAACGCCACCTGCGGCGCCGGCATGTGCTGTGACCTGCAGGTTAGTCGTACTACTCGTATCGCGTCACTAACATGCGGCACGCTAGCGTACCCGAGGCGTACAGTCCGTGCCACGCGTGCTGCGAGCCCAGCACGTGCATGCTGCGCTCTAACGCCACCTGCGGCGCCGGCATGTGCTGTGACCTGCAGGTTAGTCGTACTACTCGTATCGCGTCACTAACATGCGGCACGCTAGCGTACCCGAGGCGTACAGTCCGTGCCACGCGTGCTGCGAGCCCAGCACGTGCATGCTGCGCTCTAACGCCACCTGCGGCGCCGGCATGTGCTGTGACCTGCAGGTTAGTCGTACTACTCGTATCGCGTCACTAACATGCGGCACGCTAGCGTACCCGAGGCGTACAGTCCGTGCCACGCGTGCTGCGAGCCCAGCACGTGCATGCTGCGCTCTAACGCCACCTGCGGCGCCGGCATGTGCTGTGACCTGCAGGTTAGTCGTACTACTCGTATCGCGTCACTAACATGCGGCACGCTAGCGTACCCGAGGCGTACAGTCCGTGCCACGCGTGCTGCGAGCCCAGCACGTGCATGCTGCGCTCTAACGCCACCTGCGGCGCCGGCATGTGCTGTGACCTGCAGGTTAGTCGTACTACTCGTATCGCGTCACTAACATGCGGCACGCTAGCGTACCCGAGGCGTACAGTCCGTGCCACGCGTGCTGCGAGCCCAGCACGTGCATGCTGCGCTCTAACGCCACCTGCGGCGCCGGCATGTGCTGTGACCTGCAGGTTAGTCGTACTACTCGTATCGCGTCACTAACATGCGGCACGCTAGCGTACCCGAGGCGTACAGTCCGTGCCACGCGTGCTGCGAGCCCAGCACGTGCATGCTGCGCTCTAACGCCACCTGCGGCGCCGGCATGTGCTGTGACCTGCAGGTTAGTCGTACTACTCGTATCGCGTCACTAACATGCGGCACGCTAGCGTACCCGAGGCGTACAGTCCGTGCCACGCGTGCTGCGAGCCCAGCACGTGCATGCTGCGCTCTAACGCCACCTGCGGCGCCGGCATGTGCTGTGACCTGCAGGTTAGTCGTACTTCTCGTATGGAGTAATAAAGACGAATTTAAATTTTTTTCAAGGCATTAGAGTCATTTTTTGAGATGTACCGTCCTAAGAATAACTCTCCTCACTTCTAATTTAATTAATATTTTTTCATCCCTTCCCTACAGACGTGTCGCCCCAAGTCGGCGGGCACAGTGTGCAGGTCTGCGGACCGCGAGTGCGACCTGCCCGAGTATTGTACAGGACACTCGGAGTACTGTCCTGATGACTTCTACAAGATGGACACTACCAACTGCGGGAAGGATGGAGAGGTATGATATTTTTTTATTTTTAGGATTTTTTTGTTTTTTTGCCGTAACAAATAGCACTTGTATGTTTCGTTATCTGATAGAATTTGCTTTTTTTTATTTTAAGTTTGTAATTGACATGTTACTTTATACGTAGTCCTTGTTATGATGCACGAGGAATACCTGAAGTAGCTCAAATTGCCAATTTTGTATTTTTACCTCGATTACTTTTGCCTGTATTTTAAATAATTTAACAATTTTTTATTACTTTTAATAAAGGTTCATGCATTACATTATTTAGCTTTCCATAATATGGTTAACTGATTGCTTAACTATGTGTGAAAGGTCATTCAATATTTATTTTAATAAAACTATATTCTTATTTACAGAAGGCGTACTGCGTCCGTGGGTCATGTCGCTCCCACACTGACCAGTGCCGGCTGCTGTGGGGCACTACGGGCGAGAGCTCGCACGACAAGTGTTACAACAGCACCAATGTTAAAGGGAACAAGTCAGTATTGTGTTATTTATTATTTTAGATTGTTTTTTTTTTCAACAATCTTAGTTGTTTTGCTTTGAGAATTCTTCCCTGTTGTCAGTGTCAAAGTGTCAGATTGGAGGTCAAAGTGAAATAAATTTTATGGACGTTTAAGATTTTTTGCAAGGTCCACTGTAGCTGAAGAAGCCAATAAATAGATACCAATTTTTTTTTATCAGCAGAATTTTCTCTTTTACTAGGAGAACATCAAAGTAATGCCAGAAAAAAAATACCTCAGTTTTGGGCAAACCATTTCATACCCTTTCCGACTATTGTCCATTTGAAAAAAAAATCATGATACAGAAAAGAAAACTTTACTCTTACATACCAAATCAACAACAAAGATAAACAAAAGAAAACTAAACACTTTACTCTTACATACTAAATCAACAACAAATATTTTTTCTTCCCCCAGGAGCGGCAACTGTGGCTACGACCGGCTGAACCAGCGCTACCTGCCGTGCGCCGACCGCGACGCCATGTGCGGCACGCTGCAGTGCCGGCACCTCAACGAACGGCTCGAGTTCGGCATGGAGTCCGTCGCTACACTCTCTGCTGTATTTATTAATAATAATGGTAAGAATATACTGATAATATGGTCGCCAATTCACGTTAATTGTAGTCTAAATATATGTAATTTTACGCAAAAGTCGGTCCGCAACTAAATTCAGAAGACCTCTGTCACCTGTTGACACCATTTTTTTGGTCTNTCTCTATCGTTAATTGACAACTATCTGTTGACATTTCAGATCAAAGCCCTGACAGCCGACAACACGCCTATTCAGGCCACAGGGCATAACGTCAAGGTCACCGGTGCCGGCAACTTCGTTATCAAGAGCTTGATGTAAGTACTCCTTCACATTACATAATATTTCTCAGACATTCTCATGTGATACAGCCCCAATTGAAATCCAGACTAAAGCCTTCTTTTTTGTAATGGGAATCATTACAATGACCCCTCCCGCTGTGGGTGACAGCGTGAGGGAGTGTCAGACTTTTACTGACTAAAACCCACCGTGTTCCTTCGGGAGCCCTTTGTGTGCCAGGGCCGCGGTAACTTTTTCGAACAATCTCGCAGCCCCGGGACCCATTGACACTTAAAATCGTTTTTCGACAACGACGACAAAAACTTTGGCGACAACTATATCGCAAAAAGAATTACAATATTTTCTATCTTTGGCACGTTCGATTCCGATAGATGTGCGTTCGCCATAATGGGTCATATTATGTTTCCCTAATATTACTGAATGCTTGCAACTGAAATATTTTTTCATGAATTGTCTTGGTTGGTAAAATCTACCAAGCTCCTTGAATTTAAGTGCAATACGTACAAGCTAAGTTATTATTATTTATTTTCAGGCACGATCATACCATGTCGAACGGCCATCATAGATTTGGGTCTCAGCGATGTGGATCCCGGTTTAGTGCCTGACGGAGCCAAGTGTGGTGACGAAATGGTGTGTATTGAACTTTATAGTGTAGTCGTACGTTACTTTTCAATGTAGTTTCAAATAAGTTCGAGTTGTATTATGTATATCTATGTCACGGTAAATGCGAATATTGTGGTAATTATGTATAATTACCGGGAACTATGCATAATTACCTGTGCTCGTGGTAAAGGTGATAAAAACTTTCAAATTAATCACATTTACCGGCAATTATATAAAATTACCGCACCCCTTTGGTAGATGTAGTTAATAATGAAATCAAACATCGGAATCTAAAATAAAAACAGTTCAAATGAAATCAATATAAATTCAAATGTCCTAAGTATTGTGTTAAATAATGCGTATTATTCCAAAAGTTTATTTATGGTGAAAAAATAGTCCTAAAATATTAGCTGAAAGTTAGGTATTAATGACAGAAACGAATTGCTGTAAATTCGACTCCACGCAGTCTTGTCTGCCCTACCCCTAGAGTGTAATTCAAAATCGCGTAGGCGCAGAGGAGCGAGGCGGGCCGCGAGTTGAGGAGCAGGTGGTTGTAACACTCGCCGCCGTGGCTGAGGCTGCAGCAAGCCGAAGCTGCGGTGGTGAGCGTTAGACCTATCTGCGACGATAAACTCGCGTGGGACCGCCGGAGCCCCGCAGCGCCGGAGCCGTGACAGAAAACATCCTGCTGCAAAAAATTACAAGTTCAGAATCAACTTAAATTTAAGACTTTTATTGAAAACGGTTTTATGTCTTACGTCTATTATTGAATGTTATATTTATGACAAACGGATTTAGGACATATTGGGTCTTACTATAAAAACCACCTAGATTTCAATCCTTAACGAGAGTATTCTCTCAACATTTACCACGGTCGTGCGGGAGTTTTATATAATTACCGGTAATTGTGAATAATTAACTACATTTACCATGTGCGTTGGTAATTATCTATAAATACCGGTAATTATAGATAATTACCGATTGCTTATATTTACCGTAACATCTATACTCATTATATAACAAAGAGGAAAGTTTATTTTCTTTGTTTATTTGTACCCTAAATTATTTGAAATTACTTACCGATTTGAAACATTATTTCACTGTTAGAAAGCTACACTATTTCCAAGTTACAAAGGATATATTTTATCCGTCTATGGGATGCAGATGAAACCGCAGGAAAAACAGCTAGTTATAAAACGGATATAATGTAGTCATAATTAAAATTAATACTTACCAAGTCAAAATCATCTATTAAGGCCGGGTTGCTCGATTTAACCTTAACTATAACCTAACCTTAACCAGCCGTCAAATGGCCACCCATTGTTCAATTTTTTGACGTGACAGCTGTGTAACCAATGGGCGGCCATTTGACGGCCGGTTAAGGTTAGGTTATAGTTAAAGTTAAATCGAACAACCCGACCTAAGTCATTAAATATTATGTAAAAAAATGTACCTCTGAATAATATTGTTTGTTCTACAGATGTGTTTGAGGCAACGTTGCATCCCAGTAGCGGCTGAAAGAGAAAGAATAGCCAGGATGGAATCGTCAGTTTGTCCGTCCAACTGCTCAGGACACGGCGTCTGTAATTCTGCTGGTATGATACAATTTATATTAAGTTCAACTCATTCTAAATACATTTTATTCGCAACAAAATATTTGCGCAATTTTTGCGCAAGGTATGCGCAAACTGCGCAACTTCATTTAGACACTGCTTTAATATAAAGAATAGATATAAGTAGTCGATATTTTAAAGTTTTGCATTATAAGCTGAGCTGAAAAAGAACAATTATTAAGATTAAGTGATGATGGTCTTCTCAAAGACTAATATCTTGCATTTAAATAAATATCATATCAAGTCGTTACCCACACGATCCAACACAACAATAACTGTTAAACTACATAAACATACATGATAATATAAGCTTTCAATAAATTAATTATAATATTATTAACCCCAACTTAACACTAAGAGACACTAGATACCTACAAATAAAAAAAATAAGCTCAACAAACAAATATTCAACTTTTTTCAGTTCGACTGTCGTAAACGATGACTTTTCACCAAATAGGTCGTCTAATCGAACCTATGCAATCATATTTCTGTTTACAAATACGTGTATTGTGAATTGTTTTCATTCATTTTAAATTTTCTGAATCATATATTTACACACCATTATTTAAGTACGATAAATAGAAGTAAAACACGCGGTATATTATAATTATTCGTATATATTTAGGACACTGTCACTGCGAGCCGGGATTCGCGCCGCCGCTGTGTGCGTTGCCGGGCCCGGGCGGTTCTTACGATTCTGGTCCTGCTACTGATCCTACCAGTAAGATTTATTATAATTTTATTTTTATTAAAAAGTATTAAGCTCCTAGCCGAAAATTACGTGGAAAAAAACATGTTTTTTTTTAGTTTATGTGCAGTGTAATTATTTTTATAATTCTGTAAAACGGTTTGCGCAAAGTAATGCGCAACATCTGGCTTTATTGCGCTTAAATTTTGCGCAAAATATTCATTCATAAAATTACTCTCTTACAGTCCAACGGAACTTCATGGTGGCGATGTACATCATCTTCCTGGGCATCATACCTGGTATCTTGTTGGTGCTGTTCCTCATCTACTACTCCCGCCACAACGTGCTGCTCTGGTGGAAGAAACCCCGCAAATCGTACGTAGACAACCTCTATACTGGTAACAAATTCTTCGGTGGCAAGTTCACCAAGTTCCAAGGCACATCTTCTTTAAGAAAACTCCTTCAGAGCTTTAGACGTAACGACAGCGTCAATTCTATATCTAATATCTCCACCGAAACGCCACAACCAGAAGGTCCAATTTACTCTAACTTAGAAGAACTTAAACCTACTAAAAAGCCTACTGTTTGCACAAATATCCCAGAGAAAACTCAACCTAAAATACAGTTAAAGAAGCCTGTTAAAAAAATTGACAAAAGCGATATTCAAATTGCGAATAACTGTGATATTAGTGTTAAGGCCAGGCCTGCGGTACAACCGAAGCCTAAAGTGAGTGCAAGCGATAGTAAACCTAATGTCGTTATAGTAAAGCAGGGTTTGGCTTCGACCACTAATGCTATGGTGACGAATAGTCAGCATAGAATGCATAATGCGGGGGATAATGGTACAACCCACTATGCTAACGTTAGTAATGGAAAAGTTCATTGCAAAATTGGCGGGAATGTAGCCGCTAAAAAACAAGCTTTAGAACAAATGCTTGGTAATAAAAACCAGGTTTAACGAAACAAAATTTCGAATATCGGAAAAAGTAAAATTACTTATGTTTTGTTTGTAGTAGTTTAGGGATTTGTGTTTTAATATTTATTATACACCAAAGATATTATTTTAAAATATTTTTATTTGTTTTACTATTGTAGACATATTTCTAAGAATAAAATACTCACGACACTAATTCTTTGCTAGCACACTTTCTTCGTCTTTTTCTCGCACAATATGTTAGTAAGAGATGGCACTAGTAAACAGACCCCACCAGATCAACCTATTCGAATCTGAAAAATTTTACCAATCGGACATTAACCTTCCACTATCGTGATAAGGTTGAAAATCTATTGAAGAATTTTGACAAATTGAAGTAGGTTTATGTGCTGGCGTCTATACGTGGGATATAATTTTGGTGCTTTATAAAATCTTAATTATCTCAAATATACAATGAAAAAATCTCATAGAATGCATGTTTTTATTAGTTTTTATTTAATTTTAGAAATAAAACGTTTTATTAATGTGGGATTTTATCGATGTTTGCATTGAAATGCATGTCTGAAATGTTTATGAATAAGTTTGTGGACTGAAAAATAGAATCTAGTATGGAAACATAATAATACTGGTTTCATCTATGTACTAGCTTCTGCCAGCGGTTTCACCCGCATCCCATGAGAACTACTCCGCGAACCCGGATATAAAGTAGTCTATAGCCTTCCTCGATAAATGGGCTATCTGACACTGAATACATTTTTCAAATCAGACCAGTAGTTCCTGAGATTAGCGTGTTCCAACAAACTCTTCAGCTTTATAAAATTAGTATAGATTAAAACTATAGTACGAAAGAAAACAGTTCAAAATACTATGTATACATACTCTCAAGAAACCTGAATATTATTATGCTTTCAAGTTTTATTTCCGATTGCTCAAATTATTGACTGAAATTGTTTTTTTTTTTGTAACATTGTGATAATTTATAATTTTTTTATTTATTAACAATTGGAAATCACATTCAAAAACAGTCCTAATTTTGCGAATGAGATTTTTAAGTTTTTTTAACCTGTGATACTTTTGGTCTTTTTATTTTATTTAAAACAAAATGGGAATTTGACAATACTAATTAAGTTTAATTTAAGTAGATTAACTCTTGGATTAAAATGATCTGCCTTTTAAAATTATATCACAATATAATAGGCATGACGACTAAAAAATCTAATTAGTCCGTCTTTTAGATTATAAAAAAATATTGCATACGTATTTTTTCGTTTTTCATCTACACAAATAATTACGAAGCTACAGACCGTTGAAATTGCGCGTGACGTCACGCCTTTGTACGATTTTTGCATAGGCGTGACGTCAGGACCCCCCACTCCTGAACTTTAACACTCATTATCTTTGTTATTTTTCATAGTATTTTAAAAACAAAAAATACGTGTCCAATATTTTGCAATAATCTAAATTGTGGACTAAGTAGATTTGCTTATTTTTTACCCTGTCGTCATGCCTATTGTAACTTTCACTCAAAACTTGCTATCTCAAGAAACTTAACCTATCACCTGTCACAAAATTAAAATTTAATTAATTTAATTTGTCATCGAATTTAATATTAATAACTAAAATCTCTTACTTCTTCTTGTATAATACTTTACTATTAGTTAAGTTAGCCGTGCTTAGGCCGGGTTGCTCGATTTAACTTTAACTATAACCTAACCTTAACCGGCCGTCAAATGGCCGCCCATTGGTTACACAGTTGTCACGACAAAAATTTGACCAATGGGCGACCATTTGACGGCCGGTTAAGGTTAGGTTATAGTTAAAGTTAAATCGAGCAACCCGGCCTAAATTTAACTGTAGTTAACAGTAGTCAGTTTAATCGTAGTTAATGTTATGCACTATTTAATAAAAATACTTTTGATTTTCTTTTTTAATTGCTTGTTTGATTGTCTGTTTAGAACACATACAATAAAGTTTTGCCAGTTTTAACTATACATACTAATAAATCATTTTAAATTTATTGTCATAATCGACTGATTCAATAACCTAACTATCTGTTGATTTGCTTACTAATGATAGGAACTTGACTACTTGTATGTGGCTAATGTCAAAATTCTATCTCTAGTAAGAGAATCAACAAATAAATGGATTATTGAAATCCACCCTAAGGCTCACTATTCAAATTAATCTCTCATTTTTAACACTCTACTTTCAATATAATGTCCATTGTTTTATTTTCATCTGTGGTAATTAAATAATTAAAGCTGGCAATACTTAAAAAAACACAACCTCTTGACAGTTGTTTCTGCATTGTCTTTGGTGAGTGATTTGCTCTGGTTAAGCTTCATTAATATTGCATGGCGTTTACTTTTAAGTTTTGCACGTTCGGCTAATGGCAATAACTGCACGTTTTTTATAGAATCTTGTTTTAAGTTAGGAGGCAGTTTTGACGCATGAAGCATGATTTTTTGGTGATGCAAGCTTTTAGCACATCTTTGCCGATGGTAGAAATTTCCTTTAGTCGTAGTTAATTAATGATCTTTTCTAATTGTTTACAAACCAAATTAAGCTTAGGAATCCTCGAATAAGAATATTGAAACTGCAATTGGGTCATTCTTCTTTTTAACCTACAATTTGAACGAAGCACTTTTTGATATTAAAAAATGATTTAAAAATATACATATATATTTTTCTCAAATGAAATTGTGTATTTCAAACTATCATTTAACCATCATGGATTCCAAAAGCAACCTGCTCATTAAAGTTTTACTCATTTTTCATAATTTCAAAGTTTTATCAGAATTAAACGTGTCTCTTGAACACCTCCGTCACAAACAAGTTTTTTGTACTATATCAGGTCAGATCTTCATATTTTTATTATTCATATGCTTAACTAAGTAAGAAATATTTACAAACTCTAGCTCAAAAAAACAGAAACCCTTAGCTGTTAAAAATATTAAAAAAATAGTTAATATAAAAATGTGACGGAGTGGTATTTTTTTTCTTACACGAATATCAAAGTTAAAATATTCTGTGTTATTCAGGATATTAATTATTATTAAAGGTTTCTAACCTTTTATGTATAGTTTACGGAGGTGAAAAACGTTAGGAAACTGATAAAAACACAAAATATTTCTGATCAAAATAATCAATTTTTTCGAGAGGAAGACAAACTTTTGTAGGTTAAAAAGAAGAATGACCCAATTACATTATTTTATAGGGTAATAACTGGTAGTTCATAAACGAAAAATCATATGATATACAATCTACAATAGTTAATGCAAATGATGTCATTGAAAAATGTAAATTAATAAAAAAAAGAGTAATTAAGACGAACTTCTAAGAAAAAAAAATAGGTTTCTTTGCATGACCACACAAACTGCTTCAATTATCTATTAAATGTTTCCAACCATATTATTAAACTGTCCTCTCTTCTCCACAGGGCCCCATCACCAAAGAAAGCAAGCCTACAGCACAGACTCTCGCGCAGCGCAAGTAAATTCGCAGCTAATTTCCAAAACAGTACTCAAAATAACGCTCAACCCGTCAACGTTCACACGTTGTCTAACCCTGACGATATGAGTTCCAGTCTTCTACGAAGCGACTCCGATCGCAGCCCCCCTGGTAATATCAACCCCTCTGTTAATTTCTTCGGCAATTTCAAAGGTTTCTCCCTCACCCCTATAGAAAAGAACGCGTCTACAGAGAAAGATGAAACCGAGGTACCAATCACTCATAAACCAGTTAAAAGTATGGCTGAAAGTCTTAACAAAAGCGCGAAAATTACTCCCGTGCATAGAAGTGGCAGTAACAGTCAGAGTATCGTCAATCAAGGAGTTTTAAAACCTGTACTAAGGAGTGCCCCACCGCTACCCGTAGTTCCTTCTACAGCTAAAACTAGCCCAAAGACTAGCCCCTCAGTCAAACGCACCAACAGCACTGTACAGAACAAAATTAAAGCTTTAATAAGTAATGAGAAAACTGAGGATGTTACTCCATCCGTCGTTGCTAATCCACCTCCGAGACCAGTTATATCCAGTCCCATTTTAGAAGCTTCTACGTGTACTGCTAAAGAACTTATATCACCCCTACAAGGGTCTAAGACTTTAGGGCCTATAAGAGCGGCCCCTACGGTACCTATAACCCCAGATTTTCCAAAAAGACCTTTGAGCATGCATTCAGCTGGTGTGCCCCAAAAACCTCTCCCTGAGGAACCGAAAAAGGTCAAAGAAGGGATATCCTTGAACCGCATCGCATCATTCCTGAAACATGATAAGCATGATAAACCAAAGGAAAAAGAGAGGAATCCAGTCGAAAGAAGTCACTCTTTACCTAAGAACCCAAATCATCAAGTTAAAGTTCCGAAGGTCGATAAAGGGGCTTTAAGGAACTTGCAGATTTCCAACCCAATACTACAAAAGGAAATTGAGTTACCAGTGAAATCTGTTCCAGTAGTATCAGATTCTGAAGATGGAGATGATCCAAAGAGCTTTGTGAATCGTGCTCAGAGTATGCGAGCCCCAGCCAGTCAGAAACCTATCTTACAGAGCTTCGGTTCTATGAGACAGGCCCCACCAGCTCCTAGGCCCTTATCCATTGTGGGTAGACCCACAGCCCCTCCACCACCTTTGCCAAATCACTCTGACCCAATCCCACCACCGAACCCAAAACCACAGCCTGAAATCAAGTCGACAGATTACGTGGACTGTATAGAAGAGAAACAGGCACCTCTAGCTCATATAGCTGAAGAATCCATGGACAATATCTACGCGGTTATTGAAGAGAGTCCTGAGAAACGTTCGAAGCCCCTTCCAGGGGTTCCCCAACCTGTCAAAACGATCCCACAACCACCCCCTGAAGGGTACAACACTCCTAAAGTAATCCCTTCAAACTCCGGCAGTACTGAAAGTATGGGATTACTTGGAGAGATTGTCAACGAAATCCAGAATCGTAACTTCGAGTCTATATATTCAGCTTCGACTCTTTCTAGAAAGAAAGAGAAGGAAAGGAAGGCAAAAGCTGCAGCCGAAAATAAAGATAACAATAGGGACAGTACGTACATGAATTCGGAACATTACAAAATGCCTGAGAGTGTTTACAGCAATTCTGGAGCCAAATCTAACGTGTCTACGACTAGCAGCGGGTACTTACATCCGTCAGCTGTCAACGTACCTACTTATTTAAAAAAGGATGAACCCAAAGAAGAAGACAAGGCCCCGCCCCTTCCGGGACCCAATTCTAAGATCCCAACGTTTTCTAGACAAGTGACCCCACCTGCTCTCAAAAATACATCTACGTTCAAAAACGTGCCTCAATCACCAAAGGTTATCAAAAACGCGAACTTAAATCCTAAAATAATGAACAGCCCCGACCTAGTTTCGAGCTGTACGTTGCCAGAAGCGAAAAATGTGAAGCCTCCTGATGTAATTAACAATAATAAGTTGCCAAATGATACAAAGACGACGACGAAGCCAGCAGTGACTGCTAAGCCTAATGACAACCGACCTCCTTTAAGGCCGGCGCCCACAGAACCTAAGAAACCGAACAAAATCACGCCACCACTCAAACCAGTTAACTCGAATTCTAACTTAAATAAAGTAACAGATAAAACTCCGCCCGCGAACCGTGCCATTTCAAAAGTAGACTCAGTCAAAGCTATAGCGGACAACTTAAATAAGAACAAACCTAAAGTAGTTCCCAAGCCCCCCACTGTCGTCCAGAGGACAGACAATAAGCCTAACCAAACAAAACTGACGGCTAAACCGTCGAATGTTGCCAGTTTACAGCAGAAATTCGAAAATAGAAAGTCGTTAGGCAAAGAGATTGCCGTTACAAAAAAATGAAAGTTTACAAATGGCGTGTAATTTAATTGAGTTATCTAGTCTGTAAATATATTTAAATGGCCATTAGCACAGAAGACTCGGTATCGTAACAAAGTATGTAAGGATCTGATTTTTACGAAGAATAGAAATGATTGATGAAATCGTATGTATTGAATTAGTTTGGTTTGCGATGGCTGGTTATAGTGTAAGTTGCTTGTCCAAAAAATGTTTAATTGCGTTTAGATATGGCTCTAAAATTTAAATAATTTTGAAATTGCCTTATCTTATATATAAAAATCAATTGCTGTTCGTTAGTCCTGCTAAAACTCGAGAACTGCTGGACCGATTTGGCTAATTTTGGATTTGAATTAATTGTTGAAGTCCAGGGAAGGTTTAAACGTTGAGAAAATATGAAAAAAAAAATGTGTTACGAAGTTCAACGGATCAGCTAGTTTTAAATAAAATACTATGTTACTTTATAAACGATGAAGCAATGTTAGAAAAAAAACATGTTTATCAAAATTTTTGTTGTTAGTATCTTTTTTTCGACTGAGCCATATTCGATAGCAGCTATTTTAATTAACACTTTCACTGCCACTGACACACCTGGTGTGTTCTCCATAATTTTGTCGAGATGCCGGCGACACACCTGGTGTGTCACATACACGGCTCGTGTGTTCTCGGCGATTTGTAGGTGGCATCGCTAAGGACACGGTAAAAACCGCGGTGGCAGTGAAAGTGTTAAGAATGTTACAAAGATTGTACTCATTGTCCGAAAAGAATGTTCAAAATAAGAAATAGTCGAGTAATTAAGGTTAAAGAACGCAAAAGGAGAGCAAAGAAATTATTTTTATGACTTATTACAGCTTCACTTACGAATATAGGCATAAAACGAAAGTGTTCATATTTTGTAATAACGAAACGCAATTTTGACGGTAAGAATTATCTGTTCATATATGTAGAGTATATTTCTAGATATTTGTATGTATTTTATTGAAAACTCTATGATCGTATGTTAAGGTTTAAGTACACTTTTGAGCTTGGTATCGTATTAGCATCGTATGAGTCAGCAAATTGATCTAAAAGTAGATTTTTTCTAAAAATACTATGATTGTGATTGTTGGGTATACTTAGTAGCTAAATATATAACTACTTATCTTGTACACCAATGAGTAAAGATGAAGGAAATCATCTTGATGAAACCTGGACTTAAAAGTCGGAAATCGCCAATCCGCTTTGAGCAACACTCATTCCTTCTCTGTATGAAAACAAGCCTGTGCTTAGCAGTGGGACGACTAAAAAGGCTGATGATGATTATTTATGCCTCGATATTTACTTACACAATATATGCAATTTAGTCATGTGCCAATCTCTATAACAAAACCAGCTATTCCCTGCTATATTACTGGCGTTCGCGGGCAACTTTTTTTTTCATATGATACTTCTTTTACTACAAGGACGCACGACAAAAAAGAGTCATTGGAATCGGTCGTAATCCGATGACCAGAAGAAATAGGGGCTGATTTTTATATGATAATACGATAGAAAGTTCAAATGTGCTCTCACCTTCGAACGATCGATTAAATATAAACTAAGAGATCTCTGTAAATATTATTAGGCTAGTTTTATTCCCTAAAGTTAGTAATGATAAATGAGAAGTGTCTTATGGTACATAATGCTTAATTCGTATTTTTATAAAGACTATAGTGTTTGAGATTTATAGAGAATTTGTGCTTTTGTTAATGTCGCCGTTTAAATAGCATTTTTTCCCGTAAATTACATGAATGTACAGACGACAGCACATCAAGTTACCACAATCTGACAAATTTCTGCAATCGATTTTCAACCTTATCACAATAGGGTTAATATTCGATTGGTAAAATTTGACAGATTGGTATACGTTGACCTGCTGTCGTCTGTACATTTGTATCGTTAATCAGATTAATTGTAAATAGGGGTGATTGAAATCATTTATCATATTTTTTGGTATATGAATTAAAAAAAAATAACTTTGTTCTTTCGTCCACTCATACATAAAGAAAGAAGTTGCGTTCCCTAATACGCAACATAAAAAGATTGATTACTGTTTCAAATCACTCCTGTTTCAAATGCTCTCGTTGGTAAGACAGTATGACCAGTAATGTTTCAAGTTTTAGAAATTTCTGTCTACCTACTTAATACTAAATGGAATATTAAATTATCGTTTATCCACATACTGTTGAAATAACTTTTTATCTATTTATTTTATAGTCATTTCATTAAGGAGATATTGGAAAAAATGTTAAAATCTTGGTAAATCTTTTATTTCCCGCCACCAATTGTCCACTTTTCTATTTACACGGCGACATGCAAAGGCACATTAGTTGTGAGTGTTGATGCTTTACGAATAATTTATATTATTATAAACCCGTTCTTATTCCACTATATAAATGGTGCTACAGCAAAACAAACATGCTTACCGAACATAGAATATTAAAATATTTTTATAGTATTAAAATCTGATCATTTATGTATTTGTGGCAGGATTGTGGCCAGAATTTTATGAAACATCTAATTTAAATATAATAGAACTTTATGTCTGAGGATACCAGCTCAAAAATTGATAGAATTATTCCAAAAAAGTTTTGATTTATAATAACAATTTTGAGAAATTCTGACCACGACCCTGCCAATAATATGCTTTAATTGGTATATGCAATAATTTATAAATAAATAGATGCATAATAACGTCCATAGTCGTGATCACTGCCACAGCTTGGTACAAACTATATGGTGCTGGAATGTCGCGAAATAAAACTCAATAAATGTCTTTTATTGTCTTGTGCAGGTTTGTTGATATGATAAGTAAGCAATAATTTTGTTGACGAATTATCGGAAATATTGTAACTAGATAAATTATTAAACATAACACGGTTATATAAAACAGGCAGAATATTCGAAATCTGCAATAGATTCCCTCATTTTTCTTGCTGGCAATGTTTCTTATAATATCCCAACAATATCACTTGTATAGATGTCGCAGCTAACTGGAATAACCGTTCAATTCCAAAACCCCTTTGGCTGAACGACGGCATTTAATCACACGTCTCTACGTCGCTTAGCCGACTAGTGAAAGTTCAACCAGTTGGCTGCGACATAGACATAATATATTTTCTGCGAAAATTATATTTATGTATTGATTGACTAAATAATATTTTGTGATTAATACTGAGAGTCGTAATTCTGTAACGAAAATTAATAGTTTATCATCAGTATATTTGTTGAAGTATAAAAGTAATATTTTTGACTTGGATGTTTAAGTGTGAAGTCCAGAAGAAACCACAATATAAAAGATTTTGTATTTGTATGCATTTCACAACAGTGAGTACCTCATTTATAAAAACTAGCACTTGATGAAACTATTTTGTGCGTACTGGAATTAAATTCAAAATTCGAATAAATGAATTGGCATTTTCCCTCTTTTCATATCAAACATGTTTGTACCTATTTATGTTGTCTATCGCAAATATGTCGCTATGGTGTAGTTGTGATAATTAACATACGTTTTGAATGAAAAGTACATAAATACTTGTAAATATAACCAAAGAAATTTATGTAAGGAACCCGGTACGCATCTTGTATTCTTAAGCTTAATCCTCTTTGGACTAAAGTTTACGTAATGTGTTGCTAGATGAAAAAACGTATGCTGAATGAAAATGGCAAACTCTATTAATAAAATTAGCCTTTATTTTTATTCCAAGACTGTGAATTATTATAATTATTATATTGAATTATTATATCAAATTTAGTTTCTAAAAGCTAGTTGAATACTTCATTTTTTCCTTTATTATAACATGAAAAAAAGAAAATAAAAATATTTCATGAATGTGTGTAGTTTTATTTGTTAACTTGGCATCCACCGATATGAACATCGCCCGCATGAGGCCCCCGGAAGCGGAATACTTCTATTTAATGTGAAACCACCATGATATCTATTTTCGCCTGCACACACGGGGCCATGTGAATCCAGGTTTTACCCCAGCCATGCACCAGGCTGCCTAGCGACACTGTGCGTGACCTTTGAAACCGTGCCTTTCTACCTGCCAAAGATATGACACAATCACGCATGTATCCTCGTATTTAAAACTTAGGGTCAACTCACACCGAGACGCGACGTGACGCGACGCGGCTTTGATGTAGCGCTGCGCAGCGCGCAGCCGCGCGACGCCCCGCGGCGTCGCGAGACGCATCCTAAATTCGTACCATCAACGACGCAGCGAGACGCCGCGCGTCACCACTGCGTCAAGATGCGTCGCGCTGCGCCGCGCTCCGCCGCGCGGCGTCTCGAGGTGCAGCGCTGCGCAACGCAACGTATCTGATTTCTCACAATTAAATGTGTATCGTTTTTGGTAGTGAATAAAGTATATTTTGAGTCGCTCTATGTAAAATCTGCGTGCAGCGTCGCGTCGCGTCGCGTCTCGGTGTGAGTTGACCCTTAGCCAACTGGTTACCCAAAGTAGACATTCAATCAAGCTCTAGCGAGCACTGAACTAATACGGCGGCTTTTCAACCGGCTGTAATGTTGAACATTTTGTCGTCTCAATTAAAAAGCCAACCGAGTGATTAGCAACCCATTTCATAGGTTCCAGATAAAGTTCTTGATAGATATCTGACAGATCATGCCATAAATGTCATATATGAAAAATAGTCAAAATTAAAAAAAGGAAATCTTTTTCTGGAACCTGCAATTGGCAGTAAATGTCGTGTTCAGTCGGAACTTTACATATTCAATCGCATTTTTCTTGTTTTGCCAAAAATTTTTTTACTGGCTGAAAAGACTGATACTTATTCCAAGGCATTAAAAAAAACTAAAAGCGTGTTCGTTGTCTGTGGATACGTTGATCTGTGATTGTTCGGGATTTGCATTTTTGCTAATTTCTACTAAATTTCACTTGAAAACTAAAATAAAAACATTCCAAAATGTAAGTAATACACCATTAAAACGAGAACACATTGAAGTTTTATTATATAAGCGATAAAATAAACGCAAAATTCAATTTTCAGGGCGTCAACGTCTAAACCCCGCTCTGAGATGACTTTGGAGGAATTAGCCAAAATTGAAGAGGAAGAATTCAGTACGGGTCCACTTTCAGTACTTACACAATCAGTTAAAAACAATACACAAGTGCTAATCAACTGCAGAAATAACAAAAAATTGTTGGGACGCGTGAAGGCTTTCGACCGGCATTGCAACATGGTACTTGAAAATGTCAAGGAAATGTGGACTGAGGTGCCAAGACTAGGCAAGGGCAAGAAGGTAACAATATAAATTATTTGTCCCCGCAGAGGCTTGTTTATAGTAGAAATATTTACAAACAAATAGTGCATTTGGAGGTTATCTTTTGTATGCCAACTTTGTTTCTAAAACTACATCCCTGCAGTTTACAAAGTATGAAGAACTATATTTATTCTATTTAGTTCATTTGATTTGCTTAGATACGAATGAAAATCATTGTTTTGACTTCAGTATAAACAAAACAAATTATTGACAACATAATCTGTTATCTACTTTGAGCCTCAGTGTGTCCCAAAATATATTGTATCTAAAAGTTTATTGTTTCTAATTCCAGGGTAAAGCTGTGAACAAGGATAGGTTTATCTCAAAAATGTTCCTCCGTGGTGACTCGGTGATCCTAGTATTAAGAAACCCTCTGGCAACTGCTGCCGGAAAGTAAAACTCCAGCCTCAAAAACCTCTTTGAATTAATAACTTGAAGTGTTCTCCAAAAACCTTAGTCCTAAGCTGTATGGATATAATGCATCTATCTCTTTTTGTACATTGGTGTGTTGTATTCTATTAAATAAATTACATTAAGATTGTCTATGATGCTTGTTTTTCTTGATTTTCCCAGTAATCAGACCTAATCAGACACTGGTGGATGCAAGAATTGCTATGATTGGAAAAGGCATTTTGAACTATCTTAATTTGTTTTGCAGAATCAATGTGTGTTAGTAATAAAGAAAACAATAGCCACTTTTTTTTTAATAGCTGTTTCATCTGCATGTCCAGAACTTCTTCCTGTACTCAGACAGAATTTGTTACTCAGGGGTATGCTAGCTCACCAAATATTAAAAATATTTTTTCAGTAGTTTGTAAGCCTGTAACAGACAAACAAAAAAAGTTTTTTGTCTTTTAGTTCTAATGTTGAATGCAATGGCAAAGTATAATAAATAAATAATTCTAAAAGTGTTTGGTATGCCTTTTCAGCATTTCCAGAAAAAGCTAAGTTAGTAGAATACTAAAATTCGGTCAGCCGCTTATTCAGATTTCTGTAATACTGGACCGCTACTCTAAAATCTCTTGCAACTTCCACCGACCAAATGTTTTTTTATACGCATTTAAATCCCCCCCTCCAGCGGGTATAGTAATGCTAGTGAATCTTTTTTGAGGAAAATTGTAGCCTTTCATAGTTGCGCCACGTTGCGTGCGTGACTATGTTTAATCACTTAACGATGTGTCAACGGTTTATCCAAACACGTCAATTACCTACCTTCTTTCATTATTAATGATTTAACTATTTTCATGCTTTCATGATTTTTCAAAAAAAAATCCAACTTCAGAGTTCAAAGGACGTAGAGAACGATTACGTCAATACCTTTAACAGTTCATAGATGGCGTTGATATCAATGTTTTACGTAGACAGTCTCCGTTCAATAGCCTTTGATAATAACCTCGGACGTTCGCGCCAGAACCGCATTCATAACACGATATTGTTTACGCACTGTCGTTTATTGAATGCTTGTGGTTACACGCGCATTACGTTTGTTGTTACGAGTGTATAAACTATCAAAACTTTACAGAAAAAAGTGATTTTGTGCATCATGTCCGCTTGAACTTGAAAGTGCGACAGACTTATATTTTTTCCCGCTCTTTTATGTTTGTTTCTTTTTTCAAATAAAAGGAATTTTGTGGTAATCCTGTAATTGAACCCACGGAGTTTTGTTATCGTTCAATAAGGTAAGAGTCTCATTTAATATTCTATGTCTCCAGTTATTGAATTTCGATCCAACAGAAAATATTGAAAAGTATTGTTTATAATCTGAATTTGTTACATAAACGAAATTTATAAAGAATAGCAAAAAAAAACCATTATCGAAATAAAATGTGATTTGTAAAGTATGAATATACGTTCACGGCGTAGTTCTACGTCTCTGAATTTGTAGCTCAAAATAAGGTAGGCTGCCAATACGGCAGATAGTAAATTTGTAATTCGTTGTGAGTATTGTAAGATACGGTCAGCAGAACATTATTACATACATATACAAGCGAAAAATGAAATCTAAACCCTTTTAACGAATATTAAATTCTTCTTCATGGGGTTTAAAGGTACGATACAGACTTGTTGCACATTGCTTGTTGCTGGATATAGGCACAGTGTCCCCTCTCTACTATCAAAGAGCTACTATTAGATTTCTATCGCAATCTAAAAATATCTTAAATGTTAAACAATCTAGGACACGCGAATGAGTGTTTTATTAAGGTTAATTTTGTATGATTATGCTATTTGCCAAGGTGTTTAGATATTTTGGTCAATGTACAGACAGCACATCAAGTTACCACGATCTGTCAAATTTCTGCTATAGATTTTCAACCTTATCGCAATTGCGGTAAGTATGTTTGATTTGTAAAATTTTACAGAATCGTACCTATGCGTTGACCTGCTGTCGTCTGTACCTATTATGTACACTAAAATTAAACTGCTGTGAATGGAAGATGTCTTGGTAGATTCTAGAATTTGGACTTTGGCGCGTTGTTTACCAAAATGTAGGACTAATTATAAATATTAGATTATTTATCTTACTCTCGAACTTTTACTAAGTAACTAAATGCTCGTGACAATGTTTACAAATAATACAAAACTTACTGATTTTTGCTGGAAAACTACATTATCGGTAAGTCATATCGTTAATCTTGTGAGAATCGAACCCGCAACCGCAACAAACTAATCATCTTCTGTGCAGACATTTGGTGAAAATAAAATTACGTCAATGACATAAATGAGAAACGTCATCTTTATTTGATTTTAAATAAATATCTAGACCAATTTGCTTTTATTAATTATGCATCATTAGAATATAAGCTAAATTTAGATTTTTTTGTGCATTATTTAGTCGCTCAGTTTTATACCTAACTATTTTAAATTATTTCAAATATCTCCTTCTGCGACTTTGCATTGTAGGAAAAAAAACGTGTGAATCAAATACCTACGTACAACTCGGGAAACAAAACACAATATAACAAAATAATATAACAACACAGCAGAAATAATGTTATCTCATCGCTAGCTTCTGCCAGCGGTTTCACCCGCGTCCTGTGGGAACTACTGCGCGCACCCGGATAAAAAGTACCCTATAGCCTTCCTCGATAAATGGGCTATCTAACACTGAAATAATTTTTCAAATCGGACAGTCGAGATTAGCGCATTCAAACAAACAAACACTTAAGCTTTATAATACTAGTATAGATTAAAAATTCCTTATTTATGAACAGCGTAACTGCAAGCAGAAATAATTTAATCTCATCATTAGTATTGCATTAAATCCATGCAAGACTTTAATACAATGATTTAATGCTTCTGCTGTGACCTTCCAAATTATGATTGACATTCATGTTCACGAATACAACATTCACGTGTTACATAGAATATTTAACTACTATCGCCCGTGACTTGGCTCGTACATCATACACGAGTTTGGGATCTTACTTGAAACTTGTTGGACATAGTCTTAGTTTCTGAAATAGTTATAATTTATGCTTGCGGTGTAATTTATTTTGCACTAGCTGTTTCTCACGGTTTCACCCGCGTTTCTGGACAAAATATAGCCTACTCGCTTCTGCCAGCGGCTTCGCCCGCTTCCCAAGGGAACTATTTCCTGTACCCGGATGAAAAGTGATGCGCCTATACGCCTATGTGTTCCTCAGGGTCTATTCTATCTCTGTACCAAATTTCATCAAAATCGGCTCAATGGTTTAGGCGTGAAAGCGTAACAGACAGACAGTTACTTTCGCATTTATAATAAGTATTATTAGGGATGTAACGGAGGGATAGCCTAACTTCCTAACAATGAAAGATTTTTTTAAATTGGTCCAGTAGTTTCGGAGTCTTTAGAGTAGCAAATAAAGGATACTTTTTAAATGTTTATGACACAAACAGACAGAATTCTGTTGATAGAGTAGTAAAATACTAATAAGGAAAATGTTCCTGAAAGGAAAACGTTTTCACGCGATTTAAATTAAATTGCCTTTCTACGTAAAATATAAGAACGCAATTTGCAAAAAGCGTCACTTTATATAAATCAAAATTTCGAAACAATTTTCAATTAAGAAGCTACCTACCACGTAATATTAATAAACATATAACAAAACACGCTTATTTAACGGCTATAAAATAAAATTAGGTAAAAAATCCATTATTTTACCTCCTCAAATAAATTAACAATAAATATAATTATTGTAGTTCCGTGTAATCATAATAGAAAAATAAAAAATCCTAACACGTCTCTTCGTATCATAGGTACACTGTACCCATCGACAGCAAGTCAGTGTACCCAAAATCTGTCAAATTTTACCAATCGAACATTAACCTTCCACTATTGTGATAAGGTTGAAAATCGATCGCAGAAATTTGACAGATTTGTGTACACTGACTTGCTGTCGACTGTACATATTATTATAATCATGGTTCGCCTATATTTAGCTAAGACGATTACCTTCAGTAAGGCCAAGATATGACTTGTTTTCTTGTCGCTGGTATTTACTACACGATGTAGTTACTATCGTTTTTTTCTGCTCACTAGATAAATAGATATATCTACTATGTAGGTTATGGATAAATCTAATCCTTGCTCACAATTTTACTCGTGTCTTAAAAATGGCACACTTGAAAATAATTACTCAATCTTATAATCTTTCACAATTTTTCAGGCTCTCTGACAATTTCTTTCGTCATTATAAAAAAGCTCTTTTTCATTTTTTCGTTTTTTTTGTCTAATGCGTCTGCTCCTTTTTCTAAAAATGCCTCCTTAATTTAGTTTTAGTATAGCGCGCTTCTGTGTATGGGTAAAACCTCTTGGGTTCGATTCCCGGTCGAATTGAAAACGTTGATTCACAGTGGATTCACATGATTGAGTAAATGGCAATTGCCGTCTCAACTCTCGAAGCTGGTTAATCTCCTTAGAGAGAACAGCCGCCATGGCCGACAATTTATCTAGGCCCCATCATTAAATAAAACTAGCAAGTCTTTTCATGTGGTCGATCGCGTTCTTTCCACCCTTAGACTTCACATAATTCTTGGAACGGAGGGTTGTGCACCCTCGTGCTTACCTTGGTAGGGAAGCTCACAGTTTTTGGGGGAAGGAAGTAAATTCCTGGAATGGCAGTGTAGGTACCGTATAAACTGCTACTTGATTAAATCTATAATGTTGTACAGATAAATTCAAATTAAAAAAAATAAAATATCAATGTTTCGATTTCATCCACAGAACAGTTAATATGTTCTGTGATTTCATCTTCCACTTATTTAACTCACACACACTGAAACTCAAACTCAAAAACCAGAAAGTCTGATAACCAGTATTACTGAAAGTATCGGGTTGTCCGTGTAACTGAGTTGAGGATACCATATAAGCAATCCATTTGAAACTCTGGTAGGACCTACTCAGATGCGCTCAGTTATACTGGAAACTAACCACTACAGTTCAGGAAAGGCCATGCAGATGATGATTTGACAGCCATCAACTAGACAGACAACTTTAATCAATATCGTCACCGCCGAAAAACCACCTCCACTACTGGATAAAGGCCTCCCCGAACTTGGTTGGATTTGCCCATACTCATCGCACTGGGCATGCAATCATGCATGTTGGTGAGCGCAGTGTAGGATATTTTTAGCTTCAGAGATACTGTAATAATACAATGAAACACAGAGAAATAACAAGCAATAAATCAAGAAAGACCATAGTTCCGCCACGGTTGCTCGGGCAGGCACAAAACATAGGTGCGTCGGTACAAATTGATCTATTATAAAGCAGTTTGCTAGTATTGTGACTTATGATAATCTTTGTCATGCTGTTTAATGGTATGGTTATGCTACAGACAATAGTTCGTCATTAACTGGTTAACATTCAATGTGGAGGAAATCTTAATGCTAGTTTCAGTTTAGATTCTTCAGCTTGAATTTCAAAATTAAAAGGAAAACTTTTTACAAAAAAACAAAACCGACTTCAAAAAAAAACACTGAAAGGGATAAAAAAATAAAACTTTTCACATGGCTCTAGAAGTCGGTGTCTGCAGGTCTGTTGACTGTGTTTGTATTTTGCCACCGACTTCTAGAGCCATGTGAAAAGTTTTATTTTTTTATCCCTTTCAGTGTTTTTTTGTGAAGTCGGTTTTGTATTTTGTTAAAAAGTTTCTTTAGTTTATGCTTTTCAGTTTTCGGCTCTAAAATAAAACTATATCTTTAATACCCATACCCACCCACAGTGACAGTCGGGCCGACTGTTATAGTATCATCGACGTAAAAAAGCGTACGAAATTTGAAGAGTTCTCTCAATTTCTCCAGGATCCCATCATCAGATCCTGGTCTCCTTACCATGGGACCACCTGTGAAGAACACCCTTTCAAACAAAAAAAGAATTTTGAATATCGGTCCAGCCATCTTCGAGTAATCGGTGAACATACATAAAAAAAAAAAAGATACGGTCGAATTGAGAACCTCCTCCTTTTTGGGAAGTCAGTTAAAAATATGTATCCTTTCTCATGTAGTTTACATTCAAATATGTTGTACAAACAAACTTTTCGTAAAACTAATAAATAAAGGGATGGGCATGCTGTCTATGACGCTTTCGGTTTAGATTTTTGCGCTTTTGAGTTGTTCCTGAATATATTCAGTAAGTTTTAAGAAATATTTTCCTGAAACGACTACCCAAAAATGATATACATATTGCAAAAACATTATTCGACCTTAGACCAACTAAAAATAATTGTCTAGAATTATATCCACGTTTGCCTCGTGTCCTACCATAACAAGAACTTGTTTTTTCATCTATGGTAACGTTCAATTGTTTAATTGTAACCGGAAAAAACTAGATTGAGCCGCCATTAACCGCTTTGGTCCGGTTACCGATTAATTGTTGCAATTTTCATCGATTGTTACTTTAGTGAATTGCGCTCATTTTATATTGGTCTTTCAATTAACTGTTTTATGTACAGGCAATAGGAGACAATGTTGCAAGTAAATAAGGTTATGTAATAACATCCTTAAAAATTTTTTTTGAATACATAACAGATCTTGGCAGTCCGGTAAAAATGGATGGCACAATAAACTTAAAGTTTTTTGGATACGAAGTCAATTTTAAAGATGATCTTAAATTTCTAAAAGATAATAACTCTGTGAAATTTATTACAATAAAGTCTTTCTTTTGAAGATATAATATATTTGTAGATAAACAATCTGATTAAGTAAACAGTGCGTGATCACTTTCATCAAAATAGTTCAATAAGCGTTATGTAGATAAATAGTGCAATAAGCGTTATGTAGATAAATAAGACTTCTGTATCACCTGCGCAAATCCCTACTAATAATATTATAAATGCGAAAGTAACTCTGCCTGTCTGTCTGTTACACTTTCACGCCTAAACCAGTGAGCAGATTTTGAGGAACAACATAGGCTACTTTTTATCCGAGTACGGGAAAAAGTTCCCTCGGGAAGTGGGCGAAGCCGCTGGCAGAAGCTAGTTTTTCATAAATATCTCCGACATAATCAACACAGTCATCATTATTTTTATATATTCAACGCTTTTATTACAATTGCCAACAATCAGCTTAAGAAATCTCTAAAGTGATGCGCTAATTCTCCGTTTGTTCTCGTCATGTCACCTTCAATTTAAAAGAAGTTTGTATGGTTACAAATACTTATACTTAGTTGTTTGGTCTGCATCTGGATGGCTTCAAGAATTAGGCAAACGCTACTTATACTTCTATTTTTTTTGTGTTGGTTGCATTTAATTAAACTAACCGAGCAAATCTCCACTCTATTCTTTTCTACCTTCACATTTTTTTTAGAGATCGTCATCTGCCTCAACCCAGTTACCTGGGCAACCCGATAACCCTAGGTCAGGCGTCGGCAACCTGCGGCTCGCGAGCCGCATGCGGCTCTTTGGATGGGAAGCTGCGGCTCTTTAGTTCCATATAAGAATATTATTTATTTTATAAAATAAAAACCAATTAAAGAAATTTCTCAATCGATTAACAAAGATTCGGCACCATTTCTATCTCTCAGCCACTTTTACGTTGATNATCATCTGCCTAGCCCAGGCGTCGGCAACCTGCGGCTCGCGAGCCGCATGCGGCTCTTTGGATGGGAAGCTGCGGCTCTTTAGTTCCATATAAGAATATTATTTATTTTATAAAATAAAAACCAATTAAAGAAATTTCTCAATCGATTAACAAAGATTCGGCACCATTTCTATCTCTCAGCCACTTTTACGTTGATTCCTGAAGCGGCCTCGCAGAAAAACTAGTTACTTACCTATTTATTTTCGTTTCGCCAGTCATCCTGGTTTAGATTGCCGACCCCGAACAATTCGG
>NWSH02000081.1:622830-634304 GCA_002382865.2 Heliothis virescens | reverse complement strand
AGTGTTTTATTAAGGTTAATTTTGTATGATTATGCTATTTGCCAAGGTGTTTAGATATTTTGGCCAATGTACAGACGACAGCACATCAAGTTACCACAATCTGTCAAATTTCTGCTATAGATTTTCAACCTTATCGCAATTGTGGTAGGTTATGTTTGATTGGTAAAATTTGACAGATTCGTATACGTTGACCTGCTGTCGTCTGTACCTATTACACTAAAATTAAACTTCTGTGAATGGAAGATGTCTTGGTAGATTCTAGAATTTGGACCTTGGCGAGTTGTTTACCAAAATGTAAGACTAAAATGTTAGATTATATATCTTACTCTCGAACTTTTATTAAGTAACGAAATGCTTAATTGTGACAATGTTTACAAATAATACAAGACTTACTGGTTTTCGCTGAAAAAACACATTATCGGTAAGTCATCTTGTTAATCTTGTGAGAATCGAACCCGCAACCGGTACAAACAAACTAATCGTCTTCTGTGCAGACATTCGGTGAAAATAAAATTACGTCAATGACATAAATGAGAAACGTCATCTTTATTTAATTTTAAATAAATATCTAGACCAATTTGCTTATAATAATTGTGCATCATTAGAATAAAAGCAAATTTAGCTTTTATTCTAATGATGCACAATTAATATTTAGTTTATGTAGATTTTATGTGCATTATTTAGTCGCTTAGTTTTATAGCTAAACTATTTTAAATTATTTCAAATAAATCCTTCCCGCGACTTTGCATTGTAGGAAAAAAAACGTGTGAATTAAATACCTACTTAGAATTCAGGAAACAAAACACAATATGAAAAGATTTTCAACTTTAAAAATCTGTCAGCCAATAAAAAAAAACTACTTACATAATAATTATCTATGACTAATTCTGCCAGCGGTTTCACCCGCGTCCCGTGGAAACTACCCTGCGCACCCGGATAAAAAGTACCCTATACCTAGCCTTCCTCGATAAATGGGCTATCTAACACTGAAATAATTTTTCAAATCGGACCAGTAGTTCCTGAGATTAGCGCGTTCAAACAAACAAACTCTTCAGCTTTATAATACTAGTATAGTTTAAAAATTCCTTATTTATGGACAACGTAACTGCAAGCAGAAATAATTTAATCTCATCATTAGCTTTGCACTAAATCCATGCAAGACTTTAATACAATGATTTAGTGCTTCAGCTGTGACCTTCCAAACGATTGACATTCATGTTCACGAATACAACATTCACGTGCTACATAGAATATTTAACTACTATCGCCCGTGACTTGGCTCGTACATCATACACGAGTTTGGGATCTTACTTGAAACTTGTTGGACATAGTCTTAGTTTCTGAAATAGTTATAATTTATGCTTGTGGTGTAATTTATTTCGTACTAGCTGTTTCCCACGGTTTCAACCGCGTTTCTGGACAGAATATAGCCTATGTATTGTGTAACCAGTGGCGTAGCTAGGTAACCGCGGGCCCCGGGGCAAATAGAAAAATGAGGCCCCTTAAAGGAAAAAAAGAAAGGGATATGTATCATGCGCGAACAGAGCGAGCTTTTTTTTTATTAGTATTCAAAATGAGAGTAACTTTGAAAAGTTCAGGGGCCCTCTCAGGTTAATTTGAGGGGCCCTCTGAGCATGGGGGTCCCGGGGCACTGCCTCGGCTTTGGCTAGCCCCTTCGTAGCTACGCCACTGTATGTAACGGAGGTATGGTCTAGCTTCCTAACAGTGAAATAAATTTTCAAATCGGTTCAGCAGTTACGGAATCTCTAGGGTAGCAAATAAAGGATACTTTTTAAATGTTTATGATACAAACAGACAGAATTCTGTTGATAGAGTAGTAAAATACTAATAAGGAAAATGTTACCGAAAGGAAAACGTTTTGAAGCGATTTAAATTAAAGTAAATTGCCTTTCTACGTAAAATATAAGAACGCAATTTGCAAAAAGCGTCACTTCATATAAATCAAAGTTTCGAAACAATTTTCAATTATGAAGCTACCTACTACGTACAATTAATAAACATATAACAAAACACGCTTAATTAACGGTTATAAAATAAAATTAGGTAAAAAATCCACTATTTTACCTCCTCAAATAAATTAACAATAAACATCATTATTATAGTTCCGTGTAAACTTAATAATAGAAAAAATAAGAACCGGGGATTGTCCTTGGGTACATTTTCTATAGTGTATACAGAGATAATCGTCGGTTTTGTGTCACCGTCTCATTAAAGTTGTCTCAAACGGGCTTCAGCGTGTTGGCTTCGGCCCCACGTTCGCCTTCCAAAATTCCGGGACTCTGTAGTCCCGTGGTCTGGTAGAGACATACAAATAAGAAAGAATAAAAAATCCTAACACGTCTCTTCGTATCATAGGTACATATTATAATCATGGTTCGCCTATATTTAGCTAAGACGATTACCTTCAGTAAGGCCAAGATATGACTTGTTTTCTTGTCGCTGGTATTTACTACACGATGTAGGTACTTAGTTACAATCGTTTTTTTTTCTGCTCAGTAGATAGATATATCTACTATGTAGGTTATGGATAAAACTAGTCTTAGTTCACGGTTTTACTCGTGTCTTTATACTCAATCTTATAATTTTCAAAAAATATAATATAAGTTCTTTCATTCAAAAAATATCGAATTAGTTCTTTTTATATATTTTTTTCTTTTTATCTAATGCATATCTACTTCTTTCTATGTTAAAATGCCTTATTGATCTAGTTGTCTAAGGGCTAGCTGATGTGTACGTACGGATACAGGGCTTCGGGTTTTAAGAATATTTAACAAAGTCGCCCTCATCTCGAAGTAGGTGATTGATTCACATGATTGAGTAAATAGCAATTGCCGCTGCCGTCTCAACTCTCGAAGCTGGCTGATCTCCTTAGAAAGAAATCAAATAAAACTAGCAAGTCTTTTCATGAGGTCGATCGTGTTCTTTCCACCCTTAGGCTTCACATAATTCTTGGAACGAAGGGTGTGCACCCTCGTGCCTACCTTGATAGGGAAGCTCACAGTTTTTAGGGGAAGGAAGTAACTTCCTGGAATGGCAGCGTAGGTATCGTATAAACTATTGACTAACTGCGGAAATCAATATTCTGTCTATCTCTGGATTTGCTTACTAGTGATAGGATTTTGACATTAGCCCCGTACAAGTAATGTCAAATTTCTATCTCTGGTAAGCAAATCCAGAGTTAGATAGGTTATTGGGAACGGCCGTTAATCAATAATTTTTGTACAGATAGATTCAAGTCTAATAAAATTGAAATATCAATGTTTCGACTATTTCAACTTAAACTCACTGAAACTCAAAAGCCAGAAAGTCTGATAACCAACCTTACTGAAAGTATCGGGTTGTTCGTGTTGTTGATACTTACCATAAAAGCAATCCATGTGAAACTCTGGTACCAACTCAGATGCGCTCAGTTATACTGGAAACTTAACCCCTACATAGTTGAGGAAAGGCCACGCAGATGATAATTTGACAATCATCTACCAGACAGTAGACAACTTTAAACAATGTCGTCACAGCCGAAAAACCACCTCCACTACTGGATAAAGGCCTCCCCGAAATCCATCCAGATTTGCCCATACTCACCGCACTGGGCTTGCAAGTTGCTAATCGCAGTGTAGGATTTTTTTAGCTCCAGAGATGTTGTAATACAATGAAATACAAAGAAAAAACAAGCAATAAATCAAGAAAGACCATAGTTCCGCCACGGTTGCTCGGGCAGGCACAAAACATAGGTGCGTCGGAACAAATTGATCTATTATAAAGCAGTTTGCTAGTATTGTGACTTATGATAATCTTTGTCATGCTGTTTAATGGTATGGTTGTGCTACAGACAATAGTTTGTCATTAACCCGGTTAACCTTCAATATGGAGGAAATCTTAGATGCTAGTTTCAGTTTAGATTCTTCAGCTTGGGTTTCAATGTAGGTATACCTACAAGTGGGAGTTTCCAAGGGCAGTTTGAATTGAAACCTGTTGATGTAGGTAGAGCCTCTTTGGTAAAACTGGGAAACAAATAGTATGGGTATGCTATCTTCACTTTTCCAAATGTTAACAGATTATTTATAGGACGAGGTTTTGGAAAAAAACATGGTAACTAAGTACTCCTATATCGTTTAACTTACTTTGACGCTTTCGGAATTACGTTTTTAGCGAGTTGTTGCTGTTTATGTAGGTACAATTCAGCAAGTTTTTTAATAAATATTATCGGGAAACCACCACCCAATAATGTAATACATGTTGCAAAAACATTATTCGACCTTAGACCAGCTAAAAATAATTGTCTAGAATTATATCCACGTTTGCCTCGTGTCCTACCATAACAAGAACTTGTTTTTTCATCTATGGTAACGTTCAATTGTTTAATTGTAACCGGAAAAAACTAGATTGAGCCGCCATTAACCGCTTTGGTCCGGTTACCGATTAATTGTTGCAATTTTCATCGATTGTTACTTTAGTGAATTGCGATCATTTTATATTGGTCTTTCAATTAACTGTATTATGTACAGTCAATAGGAGACAATGTTGTAAGTAAATAAGGTTATGTAATAACATCCTTAAAAAAATATTTTGAATACATAACACATCTTGGCAGTCCGGTAAAAATGGATGGCACAATAAACTTAAACTTTTTTGGATACGAAGTCAACTTTAAAGATGATCTTAGATTTCTGAAATGTTAATAATTCTGTGAAATTTATTTATTATTACAATAAAGTCTTTCTTTTGAAGACATAGGTAATATATTTGTAGATAAACAATCTGATTAAGTAAATAGTGCGTGATTTCATCAGTGTAAATAGTGCAATCTAAGCGTTATGTAGTGTAACTAAGACTTCTGTATCCCCTGCGCAAATCACTACTAATATTATAAATGCGAAAGTAACTCTGACTGTCTGTCTGTTACACTTTCACGCCTAAACCAGTGAGCCGATTTTGATGAAATTCGGTACAGAGATAGAATAGACCCTGAGGAACAACATACTACTTTTTATCCGAGTACCTACGGGAAAAAGTTCCCTCGGGAAGTGGGCGAAGCCGCTGGCAGAAGCGAGTTTTTCATAAATATCTCCGACTTAATCAACACAGTCATCATTATTTTTATATATTTAACGCTTATAATACAATTCCCAACAATCAGCTTAAGAAATCTCTAAAGTGATGCGCTAATTCTCCGTTTGTTCTCGTCATGTCACCTTCAATTTAAAAGAAGTTTGTATGGTTACATACAATATTACTTGTAGTTGTTTGGTCTGCATCTGGATGGCTTCAAGAATTAGGCAAACACTACCAATACTTCTATTTACTTTATGTGTAGGTTGCATATAATTAAACTAACCGAGGAAATCTCCACTCTATCCTTTTCTCACTTCACAAATTATTTTAGTCCAGTTACCTGGGCAACCCGATAACCCCTGGTAAGACTCGTTCTCATACTTTCTTGCTTCTGACAATCCGTAACGATTGCCGAAGATGTTCAAATGACAGCCGGGACTTACCAATTTATCGTGCGTTCAGACGTAGAAACTCATCTTAATAAGATGGCTAAATCCATACTGCTCTTCTTATAGCTGAACTTCTTTGTTCTTTTGGATTTAAGGCACTTTTATGCAAAGAAGTGCCTGGTACTCTGCTGCATCCAATGATACTGAAAGCCGTCCTCAACATAGTTGGGTAAATGATGATACAAAGTTTCTTCTATAACACAATACAATCTTTTCACGTCAGATTAAAACCAAACCATACTAACAGAGCTCAAATAATAACCCAGACTTTGTATCATGCCCTAGGGTCTATAAAAGTCTAGCCATAGAATCAGTTATGCGTCGCCAATACATTTTTAATCAAGCGCAGTATAACATTTTTATTACCGTAAGACACATAAGTATTCTTGCAATAAATTATGGCCGCTAGACTTTTAAAGGTAAAACAAGTGTAATAATGTTATTTCCGTCAGCCGTGTATAAGGTGATCGATGCGAGTTATCTGTGTCTGGGTTATAGAATAATTAATAAATTACCTAGGTAGTTATTACCTATTTGTCTGTATTCTTGTCAGCATAGCGTCAGCGCAAAGTAGCTTTTTTATATCGATGGGAAATCATCAGTATGACCCCTTCCGCTGTGGGTGATAGCGGAAGGGAGTGTCAGACTTACTAACTAAAACCCACCGTGTTCCTTCGGGAGCCCTTTGCGTGCCAGGGCTGCGGTAACTCTTTCGAACAACCCGCAGCAGTGCAAAGAAGCCTGAGTTAATTTCTGATATCGATACATTTTTTAAGGCATTTTATGGGATTGAAGTGCCATTTATGTCATTTCTGGGTTGCTTAGAACAAGACATGTAAGTACTTATTATGGATAATAACATCTTTCACATTATCCATCTTCATCCATGATTCGAAAAATCTGATCTAACCTTGCAAAAAAACCAAAACAAAGTCTCGTTATCAAAAAATTATAAAAAGTTAATACTTTCCGCACCCTATCCACATTGGCTAATCAATCAAGTCGTATAGATAATTAACTTTGTTTAAAAGAACGACGAAGTATCTTTCTTTACGGAACCTTGATCTAGTTTCAATCCCCTTCGCGATAAGTAGGTACTTAAGTTAGTACTTATCTTAGTTTTCCTCGCGAAGTCCTTCTAAACCGTTTCCGCGTTTAGTAAAGTCTAGATTGTCTTTACAATCATGAGATATCTACTTTGTGTTTGTAATTATCATAGTTTAGCTGACGCGGACTGACGCCTAATGCAGTGACGATGTTGGCGCCATTTTGTCACTAATGGCTGCGTTTAGGCGGGAACGGAATTGGCGGTAAAAACTGATGAAGTCTATGCCAAATGTATATGAGTTTGGTTCTGTAATTAATTTTGTGTCTAAATCGTTTCTAAAGGTTTCGAATTTCATAAATGTCATAGTTCCTTGATGTTGTGGTTATAACCACAAAATGGAATAAATTTAAAGTTTTTTCCATATCATAATGGAAGACAATAGTAATTTGTATTTCTGCTGTTGAGATTAGCTAGATTTATTGAAATATTTAATCAGAATTAGTAATCAAATGGAACAAGGGTACTAACAGATAGTTCGGCAGGTTCTGCCCCTCAGTAAGAGCCCTCACACACTGCAGACTAAACTGTCGGCCGATAGTTGTCAGACAGTTTATTTTGAAGTTCCCAATTAAACTGAAAATACATCAGCTGAATATAATCATAGTAATGTGCGAACTACCCAAAGTCAAGGATTCAAGGCAAGGTCGCTAGATTTTCCAAGTTTCTCATATTTTCATACAAGTCGTGTAATGCTGTGTGCAATAAAACAAACCTAGTCACGTGCATAACCTCTGTTATTTCCTGTAACTGAGTAAATTAAATGTTTTAGCGGAACTATCTTGGCTTGGCGTCCTGCCATAACGCATTGAGTTTCAGTGACGCGTCAGAATTAAGATTGCAATGCAATCTGTAATTGATTAATGCGCTTAGTCCTGTTTTTGTGCTTTTAACTTATTATTTGTTGAAGTATGAAACCTCTGCTATAGGTACTTATGGTCAAGGTGAAAGTGCGAAACTATGGAACTAATTTTGGTAGAAGTTTGTATGTTACCTGGGGTAGGTAAAGATGGTCTTGATTTAAGATCTTGCAATAATGACACGAAATATATTTTCTTATTAATTAAACATTTGACGAGCAAAAGGCGATATCAATTCCAAATTATGCTCTAAGACCTTAGTCCGTTTTATAAAATTAATTAAGTAGTTTACCTTTTTTACTACGTATATTAGATGAGGGCAAAACCACAGATTACTTAATAGTAACAAAATACCAATAGAGTATTTCCCCGATTACCTAATCTACCTAAACTTTTTGCTAAAACCACTTTTTTATTGTTTACGGTTACAGATTGTGTTTTTGATAAAATACACCGTTGATTGGATAATTTAATTGAATGTATAAATACGTACATTATTTGTACGCCATAAACTATGGAAGACATTATTTCAACCCCATGTTAAGAACTGCAGACCCGACCTTAGTATAAAAATCAACCTATCCCCTATATTTCTGGTCATCGAATTACATATGCCTGAACGGCTGGAGCGATGCCTACGGTTCTTTTCGTGCATCGGAGAGCACGTTAATGTCGGTCCTGCGCCTGATCTCTCACCGCTCGTGTCGGATTGCCGACCCATCGGGTTATGAGAGTGAGGGAATAGGGCGTGCACCTGTGTCTGCGCAAATGCTTGTACACTATAATATGTCCTGCGCAGCTGGCTGATCTCCTTATATGAGAACAGCCGCCGTTGCCGATAATCGGCTGCCCCAAACACGAGGGAAACCGCAGGGAACAGCCTGTTTAAAATACAAAAATATCTTATTGTTCCTTGTCATCCTTTCATAGCTGCTATGACAGTGCAACTCCGAGAAGGTCAGTCGACACGTGGGTCTCCACGAGGGCAGTTGTGTTCGTAGCGTGGCTGTCAGGCCAAATGGTGTGCAGCGAGGCTTGAAATTGGATGCTGGTTGATTATCGTGTTATAAAAGGATTATAATTTTACTGGAATTGTTACCTAATTAGGCGTTTTGTTGGCTTCTGATTATGCGTTTGTTGGTGAATTTAGGATTTGTTGAAAATGGAGTAACAGGGTGGTTCAGGAATAAGCGCAAAGTCTAGATTCCTGTCACTTAGAGGCAGACAAAAATACCCCATGTTTGTTTCGCAATTTCGCTTACTAAACTCTTTGGCAAGAAATGGGTTGAATATTCTAACGGTTGAAGATATATCAATCACTCCATGTAAAACATTGTTCAGCTGCACTCGGTTAAGACTGGAAGCAGACCCCAACGCAGTATCGGAAAAGGCTAGGCAGATAGATATTAGGATGGTTATTAAAAGGCAAATATAGGTACCTGGCACCATGTTACGTAGGCACACGCACTTCTAATGAGAATCAATTAAATATCCATTAGTAAAATTGAAGAAATAAGGTTTAAATGAACAATTAATTTAATTTGACCTACTTGATTAATAATCTCAATATTAATAAAATGGTTAATGAAAGAAATCGTCATCGTTTTCAATTGTGGTCTAGTTAGGATATTAGCTCCGATTTGCGGGGTTTTTTATGGAACTTTTTTTCAAATGAGCAGACTCTTCGTCTGGTAATCGATTTTCGGCCCTTATACACTGGGGGAATCGAATCTACTTAGATTTAAAAGTTATAAGGTCATATGAATTGAAATGGCTACCTTTATAATTATCAGTAAGCCTTTCTCTCGATAGTCTTTGCAGGAAACATATCCAGGATTCAAGAAATCTCCTTAGGAGGTTTTATCTCCGTCTGATGATCGTTGATACGTGTAAATGTAGACAGGGCTTAACTTTTAAGATAGGTATGTACATATAAACGTTTCATTTAACTACAAATTCCGACTTTTCTACCCTTTTGTTCTCCTGCGATTAATTGTGATAAACGTATGATAAACTTCTTTTTAAATCATGTGTTTTGAGGCAGTATTTTTACTATACTGAAGTCATCAATCCATCATCCTACTAAATTGCTAGATCGGGTAATTAAGGCGCTTCTACTAAGTACTACAGTAAACAACAAATATTAACAAACAAATAAGTACCTATTCGTTATTCTTAGAGAGATCAACAAACTGCCACAAAGCTTGTCCATTAGGTATAATGCACCCAGTCCTTTCACCTGACGATTTGTAACCCTATTTACCCTTCAACGTTGAATGACACCTACCATCATTACCGTCTACAGGGGCTTAAGGGGGTAAGACAGAGCTCTGACCCTTTATTTACCCCATGACAATACCATTGGTTTATGAAGACTATGTAAACTGCAGATGTGACGAAGATTATAGGTAAAGTGAGTGCTAATTGTTTGGGTTTCTTTTTGGTTTATGTTGACCATTCTTCCAGAGGTCACCCGCGTCCTTGGGAGCTACTTCATGCACCTGGCTATAAAGTAGCCTCTAGTGGGACCAGCAGTAAACAAATTCTTCAGCTCTATAATATGTAGTGTCTAGTCTACAGATTAACTGTTCCGTTAATCTAGGTGTCGCATAGCGACTGTTGTGCACGAAGGATTCGATTCCCGGGTCGAGCTGAAATCGCTTTGTGAGTATTTTTTATCTTTTTTACACAAAGCAGCCCGGAATCTGGAAGTTGGGGATTGATGCACCCGTGCATCGGAGAGCACGTTAATGTCGGTCCTGCGCCTGATCTCTCCGGTCGTGTCGGATTGCCGTCCCATCGGGCTATGAGAGTGAGGAACGTCCCATCGGGCTGTGGGAGTTGACCTGTGTCTGCAAATAAATGCTTGTGCACTATAATATGTCCTGCGCAGCTGGCTGATCTCCTTATATGTGTTAAGCCGCCGTGGCCGACAATCAGCCAGGACGCCATTATTTACCTATAGATAAGTACTTATTTAGCTCTTTAACAAAGGGGAAAACAATGGATAATTCACACTTGATACACTATGAGATCATAACATTTATATTTTTTGTGACCTATTGTGCGGTCACCGATTTATGACATCAGAAGTATGAAACTATGAATATTGTTAAGCAATAAGCTTTGTCTAGAAGAAGGATAGAAGACAGTCTTCTCTATGTCATTATCAATACTTGTATAATAAAGAGAAATCATTTGTTTGTTTGTTTGTTTGTAACCTGAAGACCGAAATTACTGAACCAATTAGAAAAATTCTTTCACTATTGGAAAGTTAAACTATTCCCTAGTAACGAAGGCTATATTTTATCCGGGTACGGGAACAAGTTCCCCGGGACCTGGGTGTATACCTAAATTTATTTATTGCCAATACAGGACTAAATAAAATAATACGAAACTAAATTGTATTTCTTGGTAAAAGCCTTATTTAAAAACAGATGACCCAATTTGCTAACAGTTATTAAATATCCCGGAAAATTGTTACAGAAGCAAATTTTTATTTTCATAAATTCATGAAATTACTTGGGTAGTTAATAAAAACAAAATAAGTACACGTAGCTACAATTAACTTTTTGGACGTGATGGATTAAATAGTATACTTTGCCACTATTATACTAGACGGTATGAAAACACAGAATCTATACTTCTATAAAAATACATCTTCTAAATAAGAAACCCTGAACTACTGTCACCATTTGAAAAAAAAAAACAGTTTTAAAAACTTAGCCCATTTTTCGAGGAAGGCTATAGCCTATAGGCTACTTTTTATCCGAGTGCGCGGAATAGTTTCCACAGGACGCGGATGAATCCGCTGGCCGAAGCTACTAATTACATAATTTTAGACTTAGCTTTAAAACCAAAACATTCGAATCGAACCTTCCAAACTTAACCAATAACAAAAACAAATGAATCACAGTTTTTTGTACACAAACGATTAGTAAACTTGATATATTGACAAGTCACACGTCGCAATACAAGCAAGGTTGA
>NWSH02000081.1:581470-595817 GCA_002382865.2 Heliothis virescens | reverse complement strand
GTATGTAAAAGAGAGCAAAACTTATACTCAGGAGGGATGAAATGGGGGGTATTGGACTATATTGATTGTTACTGATAGGTTCTCATTATCAGTAATAGAGAATGACACTTTTCAAAAACACGCAACTTTTGTACTGTTCATATGTATTTTAAGCAATCCAGCCACTTTTATGATCAATCGTTATTTATTGTGTTAATAAGCATTGTTCATATAGATGAGATTCAAATAATCTTCACGCATTCGGAAAGGCTAGCATTATCCACGTAAGTGACGTAGGCTATATTTTATGCCGAAAGTGGTTTAGTGGCAGTGAAAATGTCTCAACATTGGAGTGCACGATGTGATAAGACGTGGGCGTTGACTGTGCGGACTGTAAATAACCGTGGCTATAACCTAGTTTACATGAATAGTTCCGTAGTAAATATATCATATAGTGTTGTGTCAACGGTGTATATGGCACATGCGATTTTGAATCTTTAAGAAAGTATGTGAAATAGAATATTCACTGGACGCCTATTGCATTTCTGCTCGTTGAACTAGATTGATCCGATGACGCGTAGTCAAATATGAGCTTAATTGGTGGCAAGTGGTAGAGAAACATTAAGGGCCGAAATTTCAATAAAATTTAATTATAGAAACGTCACATTAGTTAAATATTGTTTATACATAAACGATAGCAGCATACACATAAGCTGCCTTTAGGTTCGCTATAACTATGTTGCATACGAAGGCAGTAACTATAGTTTTTCGGTCCTAAAACCATAAGACGATTTTCCAGTGTTTTTTATAAGTATGTCATTTAAATTAGGTCTTGGATTTGTGTGATAGTTGACATGAAACCATTAAGATCAAAAAACTCCTGTCCATGAGTTTTTACAACTTGTATGCTAGTATGTTTAAAATATATTTAAATATAAATTCCAGGTTTTAACAAAATTCACGAAATTAAATTACCTTATCAGCTAGACATAAAGCGGTGCATATCAGAATTGCTAATTTTAAAAATTAATTCAGCGATCATCATTCAATCACATGAATAAAAATGAATCAGAATCGTCTTAAGCCGCTTAACCTTGATTAAATACAGCGGTGCATATATTTAACCGCATCCTTCATGTATTTCCTATATCTATAATCTATGTTCAATTATATATGTCTGTTAGTCATGGTATAGTGGTTATCACGTGCGTTATTATGAGCATATACACCAGATGAGCATAAGAAGACTTGAAATTGTCGAAGAAGGTAATAGCGAACCACGACACTACGCGACTGTCATTGGTGGTATTCTCCTAGCTTATTTTTCGTTAGTACACAAAATCTATCATCTATGTATAGTCTATAATCTTTATCAGATGAAGTAGAGGAGGTCAATTCTGTACAGTGGAAAACGTATTATTTGCCAAAATATACCTATCAGGGGAGGATGGCTTTAGGATAATGCTAAGATACTTGTTATGTCGGTCTAATAAATAACAGTGCTTATCCAGTAGAATTTTGTCTGTCTAGTCCATAGTCAACAACATAAATACATAGCAGACAGACAGACGGACAGACGGTGGTGGACAGCTTCTTGCTGTAATCGCATCTGTTCAGGGAGTGATCTTAAGACCTTGAGTTTGTGACAACAACGGAACATGATGTACTTAAACATAATGGAATAAAAAAAAAGCGTGGATACTTTGTTCAACAACTAAATGGTTTTTACCTTTTATTTTGTTGTTTATTTTATTTTTTGATAGATTTAGGTTGGATAAGGCTCCGCTGTTGACTACCTGAGTTTACAAATGTTATACCACACCCTAAAGTGATATAGTTAACAGTAACCTGAACCACATATTTCGCGAAATATCAAACCATTAATCAAAGCAATAATCACAATGTAAATTAGTATGGGTATACTATTGATGGAACCAAGCGTAATACAAAAGATGGTATTGCGAATCAAACTTCAATTTCATCCCCAACTCTTTCCATCATTAATCTTCCAATCTAAAACTTATTGACATCCTAAATCTTCAATCACAACACAATACCTCAAAACTGACACACATGAGCAAACGACACACCCTTACAATGTGGGCACATCCTTATCTTCCCAATTGTACCATCAAACCCGTTCAACATGCGTGATTCCTGGGTAAGCCGGAATGCCAGGAAACCGTTGGATCCCTCAAGTGGAACGAAGGACGTAAAAAAGGGCATTGTCTTAGAAACGACAAACATTTTTTTGAACGATGAGGTGTCCACTTTTATTTTTGTTAGAAATGGGGTCAGGTTTTTGGGTTAAGTGTAATTTTTATAAGTGTTTTTGTAAAATGAATGCGTTTTTTTTAACAATCAATTTGGATGCTTTTTTCGCAACGAAAGCCTTCAAAAATTAAAAGTATTTATTAAATACGTAATTAACGGGCCTTAAGTATTAGCAGGCATTTTGTATACAAAGCTATTATGAAAAACAAAAGTTAATACTTCGTCCTATTGGAAAAAACTCACGAATTAAAAGGAAGTTACAGTAGACATCAAGGAAGCCCTTGCTTCGAAATTTTATTATCAAAACAGTTGTTGTCAATACACTCATATAAAGAGCGAGAATTTCAAAAGATTCATTTAGGCAATTAAAAACTAAACGGAAGTTTAACGATTGAGAAGTTTCAAGCAACATCGCTTAAACTCCATCAATTCATTCTTCGTTTCTTATTAACTGCCGACAATTACTGCGATGAACGATTCGAAAGATCTTCGGTGTCAATCTAATGGACTATTTTTAAACATATTTTTTGATAAATACGTTGTTAGAATGTATCCAGTTGATTTTGTGAGTAGTCACCAATTTGATGATGTTTTGGTCCATGCTGCTATAAATAAATGTTTGGAGAACACTGTATGTTATAACATCCCTTGTATTCGGTTAACTATAATTGATAGATAACGTCTGCTAGTATAAATTATGAATGGTTTAATGAAATCCATTTCCATAACTTCTCTAGCCTAAATACTTCCCACAGTCAACATTCAAAACAAATCGTATTTCTAACTTTACTAAAAAGCCCAATTGATAGCCTCTTCCCATTTTAAAATAGGCCCTTAAAAATATATAAGCAAGCGTGGAGGCATTAATACACCACGCTTGCTCCATGACGGGTTGGTGATTTTTCAGGACTTTATAGTCTAGGTTTCCTCAGATTTTTCTTCACCTTTTTCAGCCATTTGGAGTCTAAAATATAACTAGAAAGTATCCTGGAATCGAACCCACACACTCATACATGAAGAGGTTGTTTGTGCTTTACCCACTAGGCCTGAGCCTTTGAGCCCGTGTAAGATTGTAGGCCTGTGCCCAGTAGTGGGACGAATAAAAAGGCTACTAAAAAAATAAAATATGTACACAAGCCAACGTCACGCCATAAGTTCTTCAAACAAAACAAAAAGCATACAAACGCAAGACATACTAGAACTTTTAATCAAAGGATCACAATATTTTCCATCAGATGCTGCACATTGTTCTCAGTTCTCTCAGACTCATCTCGAGAGAACTTAACCTGAGTCTCCGATGACTATAACTTGTTAATAATTCTATTTGAAGCTGTTGCTACGTTTAGATATTTTGTAATTGAATAGTAGATACTTATTAGGGATTGCATGAAATTGTGTTAGGTTGAGATTTTTGGATATTTAAGTTTTAATTATGGTGTAGTTTTTGTGAGGGACTAAGCATCAACACCACGGGTTCGATCATGATAAGCTTAAGAACGCTTGACGTGGTTAGTCCAAAAGATGGGTAACTGGGCCGACTTGACAATGTTCCGAGTTCTTCCGTTTTTCGAAGGCATGGGCGGTAATTTGGTGAGTGGGTGTCATTTGTTATACTTTCAAAAGAGATGAACATACAAACAGGCATATTTTTCTCTGAATATTATGAATACGTAAAACGGTTTGTATAAAGCGCTTCAGTAGTTAAGAACTATAGAGATGCATTCTGAAGTTAGTCCGGGAAGCAATTCCCTGAATATTGTTTATTTACATAATAATATTTACAAGTATTATCTTTTAAATATTTACAAAACTTAAAAAACTAAAATTGCGTCGAAAAATTCCTCCTGATCGCTGCCAACCGGAGTGTACCCAAAAGGCTGGCGCATTAGCCTCGTTGGATTGCAATGCTTATTCGTTGAACGAATAGAAGCCAGCCTTTGGGTCACGGGAAGTGTCAACCTAATTCGCTTTGCGATGTCCTTGAAGAGGAGGCGTGCACTCGTCCCACACGACCCGAGAGTTCAAAACCCCAAACGGCTCAAAAATATAGTTGCCGATAAGGCTACTATAATTTCCGGCCGCTTGAGGTTCTCATGCTTCAGCAGCAGCGGAGCCAACACAACACGCAGTTCTAAGGAAGGTGGGAATGGCGCAGAGTGTCGACGCAAAGTTGCGTCCCACATAGGGATTGGCAATCCGTCCGGCGATCCGGTAATCCGGCGGATCCGGCGTGTTTCTAGACCTACCGGATCCGCACCAAACGCACCGGATTCCGGTGCCGGATCCGGTTAAACTCTAATCGCGAAATACATTAAAAAGGTACTAGTAAGTCAATCCTCAAGAAAAAGAGTTCAATCGGAGAGTCAAAATGTAAAAGGAAACAGATTACATATGAGGAATACTTAAAAATTAATACTTCGGGTTAAGAAAATAGAGGGAAGAAAAGGGGACAAAAATAACACTTTTCACATGGCTCTAGAAGTAGGTGTCTGCAGGTCAGTTGATTGTAGTTTATTTTGCCAGCGAACTTCAGAACCATGTTAACAAAAGTTTATTTGGTTCCTTTCAGTGTTTTGTGAAGTTTTGGTTATTTTTTTTTTTCGTACCAACCAGATTTTCATTTTATGCTTTTCAGTTTTTGGGTCTAAAACTATAATATTTTAATACCCAGCTGTTGGCAGTCGTAACCAATAATTAACCATAATCACTCATATCAGTATTCAGTCGATAACTTGCCTGCAAGTTCATGAATTTCTCAGGGTGTCCCATCATCAGATCCTACGTCTTGTTAGGAAAGTCACTGGGAACCAACACCAAGATAGACTATTGGACTAAGAACGAACCGTGTCCCTTCTGGAGCCCTTTTAAGTGTGCACCAAAGCAGCGGTAACTCTTTCTCCGAACAAATCACGGCGGGCCGCGCCACACGGCGCGGCCCTAGATTATTGTGTGACTCCTCATTATGAAGGAACGCTGTCGAGAGACGTGCCGTCCAGTCGACACAGGTGTGTCTCCCTCAGTATCGTCTCCTAAGAGACGGAAAGAAGATGTGCCAACAGAAAAATCACCGCGGCACAGACCCACGCCTACGGTTGCCCGGGAGCGTCTCTCGACACCCGGCGACCGTGTTTACCAGCCAGGTCCAGAGCGACGGCTGGGATGAAGCGGCGCGAATTTCGCAGTCGCTCGCCCGCTTGCTTCTCTAGCAAACTGCTCCGCAGAAGGAGGCGCCGGGCATCCATTCCCATCTGCCCCTCACCATAAGCTTGAACCACGGCTGGCGCGAGAGTTTGCCACCGCCAAATTGCCGCCACGGGGACAGGCAGGTACCTCCCGAAGCAACCGTGGCCGTGTGGACGCCGTCATGCCGAAGTGAGGGCCAAGTCATATACCCTTCAGCACAACATTTGCTAATCCGGCGCGGATCCGGCCGGATCGGTCGGATTCACGCCAATCCGGCCGATCCGGCCGGATTGAAAAATGGTAAGCCGGATTGCAATCCCTAGTCCCACACTAAAGTCTACCCCATCTTCCACGGAATAACGATCATACCATCTGGTCTCTTGCCATCGTCGCGTGCCAAGCCGTTTGGTTCTAAACACAGCTGAACGCCGACGGCGACAAGAGCCGCGACCGGATTATGTCATTGATATTCGCATGACGGTGGTATGCGAGCCCGCACTCCGGGCTGCAGGCGCCTGTGGTGGCCGAGGCTTGTTGACAGCTTCACCACAGTGGCGATTGAGGAGAGCAGCATGAGGCGCCGCAGAGCGCAGACAGACCAGCTAAGCTAAAAGTAGTGTCAATCAAACATGGTGCCGATATTAGATGGACGAAGTGCCTGAAGCCAGAAGACCCGACCCATTCGGACCCACAAAGCCAACAGGCGCGCATCGCCTGCCTGGGCAGAAGAACTTGACGTCTCGATCAAGGTTTTTCCGGGTTAGACTGCAGAGGGGCTGCATAACCTGATCGAGACGTCAAGTTCTTCTGCAGAGCGAGCGCGCCTGCTGGCTGTGGGCGAATGGGAGTCGGGTCTCTGGCTTCAGGCACTTCCGTCATCCAATATCGGCACCATGTTTGATGACACTACTTTTAGGCTTGCTGTCTGTCTGCGTCTGGGCGCCTCATGCTGCTCTCCTCATCGCTGCCACTGTGGTGAAGCTGTCAACAGCCTCGGCCACCACGGCCTGTCCTGCAGCCGGAGTGCGGGCCGCATACCACGTCATGCGAATATCAATGACATAATCCGTCGCGCTCTTGTCGCCGTCGGCGTTCCAGCTGTGTTAGAACCAAACGGCTTGGCACGCGACGATGGCAAGAGACCAGATGGTATGTCGTTATTTCCGTGGAAGATGGGTAGGACTTTAGTGTGGGACGCAACATGCGTCGACACTCTTGCGCCATCCCACCTTCCTAGAACTGCGTGTTGTGCTGGCTCCGCTGCTGCTGAAGCAGAGAACCTCAAGCGGCGGAAATATAGTAGCCTTATCGGCAACTATATTTTTGAGCCGTTTGGGGTTGAAACTCTCGGGTCGTGGGGACCGAGTGCACGCCTCCTCTTCAAGGACATCGCAAAGCGATTGGTTGACACTTCCCGTGACCCAAAGGCTGGCTTCTATTTCGGTCAACGAATAAGCATTGCAATCCAACGAGGCAATGCCGCCAGCCTTTTGGGTACACTCCCGGTTGGCAGCGATCAGGAGGAATTTTTCGACGCAATTTTTTAGTTTTAAGTTTGTAAATATTATAAAATAGATAAGTACTTTGTAAATATTATGTAAATAAACTTTTGTAAACCATGATATATTGATTTCTACATGAAAAGCTTTCATTGTGACCAGCCCAAAAATTATGATAAGGACACTGTATCACAAATATGATTTAGCCATCACGATAAAACTGTCATCGATATTATCTACGCAACGAGCTTTTTCAAACTCTCATTTGACATTGGGATAAGCTGCCCTAACCCTTTCAATATAATTTATCACGAACATAAAATGTAGATTGCCTACAGGGAAACAAAATCGATCATTGGGACATGAAATAATATTTGGGGGCAAGGATATAGGTTAATAATTCAAAACGGTTTTATCTGCGCTTGCGTCATAAGATGTCGGTCACGTGAAACCATCATTTTTGATTGCCACGTGCTTTGCATGCCTCGTGCTATATTTCTTACACGCGTCTCTTACTGGTCGTATGTACGAATTATTATGCATCTTTGTGAATATGCATAAGTAAATGTCCCTCTCTTGAGTTCTTGAGGTTTAAGGCATCCAGAGGATACTTAGAGGAAGCATACAGATTCGGGTTTCTACTTGCGAAGAACATTTTGTTCTTATTTTAATTCATGAATGAAGCATTTTCCTGATAAAATTTGAACTGAATTCTTGGATGCGAACAGAATTAGTTGAAATAGTATTTCATACGCCTTCTCGACATTTATCAAGCATAATGACATTTCATTCAAGGTTTAATTCAGAGCACATGAGCATTGACTCCGTTTCGACTAAAATAACTGCGCCCGAGTCAACGACACAGCAAAGACTGCAGAAAAATACAGAAATTATGAAAATACTGAAAACGTAAAAGCGCAAAAGAATGGGAAACAATGAAAAATATGCCATTGTGCATAATTATTGTAATAAACAATTATACAATACATATATTATTATTTATGTATTAGTTTATAAGTATTGTTAAGTATATATGTATTTATATTCTATGGGCCCAAGTTGCCTGAAATAAAGGTAAATAAATAAATAAAATATATTGAAATTATTTTATACTAGCCGTTTTCCCGTGGTTTCACTCGCGTCTCGCGGAAATTACTGCTCGTACCCGAATAAAATATAGTCTATGTCACTCGTGGATAATGTAGCTTTTGGATGGAGGAAGATTTTTTTAAATCGATTCATTACTTTCAGAGATTACCTCCTACAAACAAACTTACAAATTTAAAATTTTACCTCTTTATAATATTAGTATAGAAATAGAGATAAAGGATAAATGAGGGCTGCCTAAGACCGAGATGGTTGGCGCTCATTACCTACGAAGGAAGGGAAGACCCACGTTAAGCTATGAAAGATTGGAAATTAGAAAAACCTGCCAAATATAGATAGATCGTAAATAATAAAACGTCTTGTAGTATGCAAATATGCAACGCTTTGAATCTCTCTATAAATTCAAATGATTACCAAATAGCCCATTCTGCTATTTTAAATTAAAAATAACCGTGCTATGAAATAACTGTTAACAACGAAGATCTTAGTAGATATTACGCCATTTTGTTTGTTATTGAAATCCAAATCTATCCTAGACCGGTTACATTGACGTCAAACTTTATATTTGACGAAAAAATATTCGTTTTTACTATAGGCGTGTATTGATTAACGTGACAAAAAGTATCTAAAGCACCCATGTGTATACTTCTTTAATATTCTCGAAGTTTCTCTCGAGTTTTAATATATAATTCATATCGTTTTTTGTTTCGTTCATATTTTTAAATTAATAGTGAACAAGTATCAATATCAGTTAAAACGCCCGTTCCGCAGGCTCCGTATAATGTTTTAGATCTGATAGACACTGTTTTAGAAATATAACCAAAATTAAAAACATGTCTGTCTATGGGATTATCTCTTCTCAAACTGGACCAAAGTATTTTACTCCTCTGAATAATACAATAGGCAACCAGGCAAGCAATTTTAAAGGGATTCTAAAGATCTTCTTTATAGGTACCTACTCATACGAATCAAACAATTCACTGAAGATACTACAGATAGGTCACGTAGATAAAGACCAGCAATCAATTCATAGAATCTGTGACTGCTTCACCCTCACGAGGCAAGAATCACTGCACTTAACCTTATTTACGTCTAGAACACAAGATGACACATTGCAACCGTACAACATACTCCAATTTACTCTTCTGTGAAGCCATACAAACGTGGGAATTAGTCACTTTATTAATACAAAAGAGCTTTCCTTGAATTTGGGCCAAGAGTCCGTTGTGTGCTTTCGTTTGATAATGATCACTGTCTGCTAAATAACCTTGTTCTGGTTAGCTTGTTTACATTGACAACATCTTAATCTTGATGATCATTAATTCAAAATTAATCCTTTAATACATTCTTCATTTTGGTCTAATTTCGTTATTTTGTTGACCCATCTTTTGGAACAACACTTTCAGTTTTTGTGCAGACGCCAGCATCAACCTACCACAATCTGTCAAATTTCTTAACAGATTTTCAACCTTATCACAATAGTGGAAGGTTCATGTTCGATTGGAAAATTTGACAGATTCGAGTAGGCTGACCTGCTGGAGACTGTACGTACGTAGATGTATTAATAGAATTGCAGAAGTGGACTTTATTTACATGGCTTGCGATAAATATTTGTTCAATTTCATAATGAACCGTCAGAAAAATTGATAGCAAATAGCAATCGGTTTTCCTCTATGAGCTAACTACGCATCACTGACGTGTCGGGAATTCTTTGATACAATACATTAGATAGATAAACTTTTTCTTCCTTCTTCTTTGGGTAAAACCAAAGTGTTCTAAACAAGGATGAAGTAGAATTTATTATAAGACTACCGGCCATTTTCACAAGTTCCAGATAGGGGTTTAGATACTGCTATAGAAAAGTAATCAAAATTAAAAACATTTCTATGGCACTATCTGTTAGATAGCTATCTAGAACTTCATCTTCTATATCTTCCAACTAGCCGTTTTCCCGCGGTTTCACTCGCATCCCGTGGGAATTACTGCCCGTACCCGGATAAAATATAGCCTATGTCACTCGTGGATAATGTAGCTTTCGAATGGTGAAAGAATTTTTAAAATCGTTCCAGTAGTTTTTGAGCCTATTCATTACAACCAAACAAACAAACAAACAAAGTTTTCCTCTTTATAATATTAGTATAGATAGTTCATCTTCACATAAAACGATAAGTACTGAAACGTCATGTCTGGTAATATTGTTCAAACACCACAAACCGCTCGTTAGTTGCGTGCACGACAATAACATAATCCCCCGTTTACAATTCCCGCGGGAAATCTTCAACTAATACATCTGTAGTAAACATACAATTTAATGATGAATAAACGTCAGCTGATCGAATTACGTTTATTTCCGCGTTGCGTGTCTTATTTATGGTGCTTATAGTAAATAACAACGTGTGTCTACTTCCCACATTGTCTGTTTCTATATTTAGAAATGTTTACTTAAAAGAAGTGACATCGGTAATGCATTCTTAGTTGTAAGAATATTAAATAAGATAAATGATGATGGCGTCCTAGGCATTTGCCGGCCATGGCGGCTGTTCTCATATAAGGAGATCAGCCAGCTGCGCAGGACATATTATAGTGCACAAGCATTTGCGCAGACACAGGTGCACTCCCTATTCCCTCACTCTCATAACCCGATGGGACGGCGATTCGACACGACCGGAGGGAGATTAGGCGCAGCAGGACCGACATTAAGGTGCTCTCGGATGCACGGGTGTATCAATCACCAACTTCCAACTCCGGGCTACTTTGTGGGTAAATATGAATCTGTCATATTAATTGGAATTTTGAACCAATACGACTTGAAGGCCAAAACGATAATCAAATGTAAAGATTTATCGTTATTGACTGTCTTTGTAAATCTTGTTATTTTGCTTATGAAATTACAAAATTAATAAATATGGGAGACATGCCACGATGTTCTTATTTGCGTGCACTCATATTTTATAGCTGCATACCAATTTCGTTTACGTTCTGGTGCCAGAATCTGTAATTTGTCAAAAAGTGACAACAACGTCTGTTTAGCTCTCCATGATGCTTATCCCATTTGCAAAACTCAACATCATTCTTGATTCCTGTCTTGGCACATGAAGAAATATCCATTTGTGTAATTAAAAACCTGTATGTCCAAAATTGTGGCAACGTTTTCTCCACACCTATTTCCGGTACTAGCAAATCTTCAAAGCGCATTGTTCTCAAATCTACAAGCATTTCGTTGCTTTGAGGCCTACATTTTGACACGAAGCTGTCTTCTATACCTACAACTTCTTTACTATATTTTTTTAATACATTAAGATCGACATAAGAACACGTTGAGGCAATAAATATGACATTGAACCCAACATTAATGGCATCCCTACCCCGAATACTCCACTTATCCATTTGCGAATTTTTCGCACAACATACTTCATAGTGTTCGACTTTCATAAGAGGAAACACAAACATATTATAACCGTTGTTAATGTACCACTCACGTATAAGTATTTGTAGTTTTATTAAACTGTAGCAAAATATTATTCCAGTGTACGGCTGTTTGGCCTGCTCATTATCGCACATGGATAATCGTTTGCATAAAATATAAGTTTCATTCTGCCATTTGTATGTTTGGTTTTACTGAAAAATTTTCCATTTCAACCTATTTCACGCACAGTAAGCATGAACTCTTGAAAATGACAGACTAGGTAGAGGTCACATCGTCTTTTATAGCCCATTATCATCTAGTCCAAAAACGATCGTTCTTAATGATAGGCTTCTTGGTCCTTCAAACAGAGCATTCAACTCTGAACATTGATCAGATTCCGTCCTAAAGAATCCAGCTCGAAACTGCATCCAAGTAATATTATCCAGTTCAATCTTGCTTTCATCAACTCAGTACTGAGATGATTAAGTTGCGTTTTGGAAGGTCATTTCATGTAGCGATCAATTTAATCATTGTCTTACGCATTGAACTCAATTTTGTAATTAGAGTCAAATCAGTGGGGCCAGAAATAGAAACGGGAAAGGACAAACATCAACTTTGAATTGAGAACTGATTGTGTCAGGTCTTTCCATTTCTAGGAGCATTGAAATTTACAAATTTACGGGTTAAGTTTTTGCTTTACCATACAAAAAAGAAGACCACAAATAGGTAAAAACTCAAAAAACCATAAACCGCATCCAACACACCCACAGACACACAGGTGTTAAACTTATAACACCCCTCTTTTTAACCGACTGCCAAGAAGAGGTACATTTTTGCGTTCAAAAAACAATTGTTTGAACATCAATTCATTCTGTGTCATTCTTTCATAATGTATCTTTCAAAAGCAGTATCCACAGTAACACTCATCAATTTGTTCTCAGATTATCGGTGTCATGCTGATATGACATGATGGCCACCACCACGATGGTAGTATCACCGTTAGCAACGCAGCCATCGCCGAAAAACAAGAGGCGGTTGTTCGCCGAAGCCAGACAGAACAGCTTACAGAAACTCAGCATTATATTTGACCATGGGAATAAAAATGGTACGTGCAATCATACTATTTTGGTGGGATAGCCAGGTGACACGTTGGATTGCTAATATTGTAAAGCTAAAGAGTTTGTTTGCTTGAACGCGTTAATCTCAGGAACCACGGGGACGATTGAAAAATAATTCAGTGTCACCTAACTCATGTACTGAGAAAGGCCATAGCTAAACGCGTCCCATGGGAACTTCTCCGTGCATGCGGATAAAAAGCAACCTTAAGCCCTCCTCGATAAATGGGCTCTCTAATAGTGCAATAATATTACAAATCGGACCACTAGTTCCTGCGTACAAGTAAACAAACTCTTCAACTTTATAATACTATAGTGCCTATAGATTAAGGAAGTCTATAACGACCTAGGTTATTCCAGCTTTAAATTGCTTGTTTACACAATAGACTTCAGTGAGGCGTGGCGCTCGTTAGAAAAATAATACCGTGCTTATATCTTTCTAGAACAAACAGCCACTAATTGCATGTGAGAAAAATAACAATTAACAAGTACTGCGAATTAAGATCCTTTTCCCATGGAAGTCGGTGTAAAAACTAAATAATTTAAACCGAGTTAAATTAAAACGTCTCCGTCATTGACAATTTAATTGAAGATGCGGTTAAAAGACGCATAATTACGATGGCTTTGTTGAAAAAGGCGCCCTTATCCGGAGCTATCCTCCAACATAACTTGACCCCTAGCTATGGCGCCACTATAGAACTACAAGGCAAAGTTCTTCTATACAAGTTAGTTCAATCTTCCACCGCGGTCCTATGTACGCTGGTCACGGTACCAGCAGTGTGTTCGTTATGCACCTGCCTGACTCCGTTTAGCAAATGGTCGACAGACAAAGGAAAGGTGTGCATTTTTGCAGCCAGCTGGTCTATAAAACTTTGTACGCATACAAACTTTTTGTGATTGCAGGATTGCAGTCAAAATTGAAATAAAAAAAGTTGGAAGTCAGTCAGCTAATAAAGTCAGTAAAGTTTTGGATTTTAAAAGCCCATGAACAATGGGTTTTTGGTTTTTAAAGCCGTGTGGTTGATAGAGGAAAAACCTTCAAACAACCCTCTGTCTAAAAGCTTTTACGATAATCCAGACTAATTACCTAGGTACTTTTTGCTATCTACGGGAAAAGTAAATTACTACATTCGCTTTGTAGGAGCGGAAATACATTATTTCGATGTAATCCTTACCGAGTCAAACATTTTCACGTCCACACTCATTTTGAAGAATTTTCTATAATATTTCTATAACAATATCAGTATTCCTGTAGACTTCACACAAAATGTTTCGAAAAAAATGACATTGACATTCCCGGCTTGACGATAAACGTTATTTCAAGTTCAAGATTTTAAATGGATCACCGGAAAACGGAAACGCCTATGTAAACCAATAAATGTTTGTATCTTTATTAGACCATAATGATAACGAAAATGAATGTGATAACTCGGTACTAATATTGTGTTACGGTAAACAACGAAGATGTTTATTTTACAACATGATTTTTCTCCTTGNCGAAAAAAATGACATTGACATTCCCGGCTTGACGATAAACGTTATTTCAAGTTCAAGATTTTAAATGGATCACCGGAAAACGGAAACGCCTATGTAAACCAATAAATGTTTGTATCTTTATTAGACCATAATGATAACGAAAATGAATGTGATAACTCGGTACTAATATTGTGTTACGGTAAACAACGAAGATGTTTATTTTACAACATGATTTTTCTCCTTGCAAGCTTTGATTATATAAATGTCTAGATGGAGCGTCGCCCTACAATCATAACAAAGAAAACGTG
>NWSH02000081.1:552770-565246 GCA_002382865.2 Heliothis virescens | reverse complement strand
AGAAGAACGACGCTTCAAAACATGAAAGCAGTCTTCATGTTTTGAGAATTCGGTTTCTTTCGTGTTAAAAATCTATTTGGGGACTTCCTAGAAGAAGAGTGTGTTCATGAGCATATTCCCAACGCGAAATGTTCTACTTTTTAATTAATTTTCTGATTTTTTCTTTTAAATAAAATAAAAATAGATTCTTAGAACCATACAATAATGCGAAAAGAAACAGCAATCCAACAGAAGCTGCTCTTATTTAAATGATTCTAATCAATCAACGTTTTTTTCCTCAATATTGATTATTCTGTCACCTGCCTTCGAGGTAGGGAGAGAAGAATTTACGGCATACTTAATCTAATAAGTAAACACCGACTTTGTTACACATGTGTAAAGTATGTATGCCATTCAATAACCTTGACTGTAATGACCTGATCGTTCTTGATTTCAAAGTTTCTATCATGGATTGATATGAATTGAACTATGGCTCTATAGAATCTTGGGTAAATAAATTGTGGGCGGTATTGTGTTATGGTTTTACGTGGTTGCAGTCCAGAGTACCCAATCATTTATTTTTAGTTACCAGAAAAAACCTGTGGTGAGTTCCTGTCAATTCGTATTCATTTTATTTTATATTCTCTTTAGTCTTGCCTCATCGTTGAATAATAATTTGCAGTAAACGAATTCTTAATTTTTGATTACAAGTATCCTAATTTTAGACACACTGACCTTTTATCAATGCCTTCTTAACGATGTCAACCTCATAAGGCTAATAAACTTAACTTCATTATTTAGTCTGTCTATAAAAATCAGACAGCCTAGTCGATCCATCCTTAAGATTTGCGTCCACAAAAATCGTCCACTGTCTGTGACGTTGATTTCATGCCTGACTTGTTTATTTCGACCTTTTGTGTATCCAATTACATGCACAATTGGTATTATTTTTTTGTGTATCATATAAGTAAGCATGGATTTCTTGGATCCGTAAATCTACAAGCTGTAACTTTTAAGTAAATATTCAACGGGAAAAATTACAAAATATCATTCTTGAGTAAATTGTAAAAAAGATGACGTTTTCAGTATTTCTAAAACAAGATCTATCATACACGGGATGCACGGCATAATCCGCCACTACTATTCATCGCATCGCTTATTTATAATCTTTCTATTCCGTTACGATGACAAGGTGCTTCCTCCAATTGTTATACTCAAGCCTCGTGGTCCTTGTCTAAACCCCCTGCAAAACTCAAAAGAAAGGTGTATTTATACTGAGCTAGTTCCCATTCAACGAGTTCGTATTACCTATCACGTACCAAAAGACAGTTCTATATCAAGTATTCCACCATTTAGAACCGGCACATAGTTACAGACTGTCGTTCGTATTAGCCTTTTTGCTTTAATTAATTAGGTAAATGGTATTTTCTGTTCGCTTGTTATAATAAGTTAGTAAAATTTGTAGAGAGATGTTAGAAAGAAATCAAGGAAGTACCCGTGCGAAAACTATTCCAATCACTCGTATTAGGATTCAAGTTATTCTCGCTAATGAAGACAATCACTCTGTCGAGGTGCATTGGAACGACGACTTGCGACTTTGTACGTAGACTTGTGATCTATAAATGGGTCAATTTCTCGTTCTGAAACAAAAAAAAAAGAGTGCACGTTCTTAGCACCTAAAATTCGGCATGGCGCCTCACATTTTTTTCCATATAAACGTATCTAAAATACTCAATTGTTCATATGGTCATCATTGTTGCTGGATACTTATTGTTAAAATAAAAAGGAAAATTATAAGAATAAAAAAAATGATTTGTAAAAAAACTATTTAGATTTAATCGTAGAAACCCATGGAGTGAACAGTAATATAATATTAAGTAATTAACTTAAAATTACATAGTAGTTAATCTTAGACATTCTAAACTTCGTTAATTACTTAGAGAAGAATTTAAACCAAAACTTTTGTAAACAATAAACACGGGAAATGAATATTCTTTGAAGTTTTCTCTCTCGATATATGACATTGGCATTTACTATTTTTCTTGTGATCGTTCTTGTTTACTAATATGTCTGTTTATTACGTGTCTTTTAACCTTTATTATTTAAGGGCCAAGAGATTATCACGAGGATTTTTGGGCAAAAATCGTTGTATTATAACAGAATTTCTCTTTGTGTTTTTTTTTTTGCTTAGCTTCCATCAGCGGTTTAGATTAGTGTCCCTCAGCTTCAGCTTTTCTCGAACAATATCTATCTATCATTGAAAAAAATTTAAAACTTTATAGTTACACAACTTAAATTTTTATTCGACTTTTTAAGTGGACTTGGCAATTCGATTTTGTTAAAATCTCGCGTATCGATTCTCTTTAGAGCGTCGCTTTATTTATCTGACGTCAGAAAACGCAGTCGCCTAAATTGCCTAAAGATCTGCTTGTATATAGGAAATATACCATAATTAACTCTCAATTATAGAACTTATATTTTCATAGGTCAAATGATGAAAGAAGTTTTAAACAGTTAATTATGCTTTTAAAGACGGCTTATGTTAGTTGGTCTCTTTACGACTAAGCTGACCGATTTAATTTATGAAAACAATAAATCTGTATAGTGTTGGATGCCTAACCCAAACGAGTTTTGTACGTGTTTTTTACAAGTCTCGTATTTGTACAAACTTACATGAATTCCTAAAAACAAGGAATATCTAAATAATGGTTGTCAGTGTTTTAAAAATTGCTCGAAAGCTGTTTTGTGTTAGTGCCCATTTTTGTGACATGTAAAGGAGTCCAAATATTAGTATAGTGATTGTTAAATCAGTAGCAGAAATATTTTTTAACGCTAGTCCATTTTTTCATAAAATCTCCTCATAAACGTCAAGAATTTGCATATAAAAATCTTTTTGACGTTCAGAACACAATTCTGCGCGAAAATTTATCCAAAAACTGGATTCATTATTCCATTAGTTTGATTTACTCTTTTATGTCTTGAACGATTTCACAATTAAACACCCTAAAATGAATCAAATCAATAGAATGCAATTAACGATCAAGGAGATTAGATAACCCACAAAAATAGCCAAAATCTCTCAACTACAAAAGTTTATATCTCGGTGTACATTCAAGGCAATGGTGGGGAGACGACATGGTGTTTCAGCCAGGTGGAAGGCACCTGGAGGACGATGTGACAGAGGCTGACTCATCTCCTGCTGGGTTCAAACCATGACGGGAACTGCTCGCACCTAGGGCAAGGGGCAGGGTTGTTATATTTCGGTGGGTTCATTTTTTCTTTATCGACTTGCCAAAGAGAGTTGTTTATTCGGCATGTTGTGTTCATGGTAACTTCGTTCGTTTATTGAGTGATATTTATATTTCATCAAATTCAAAAATTATCGTCACCACATACCATTTATACTTTTTTTTTTTTGCTTCTTGTATGTTCTGTTAGGTCTGTTGTTGGATTTAAAATCGCTCTCTTTTCCTCTGTTTGGGGTCTTTTTTTTTAAAATTATTTTTTAGTGTCGCAAAAAGTGCAAAAAGAAAACAAAAAACCCTCATCCCGTTTTTGTTGTTTGTGAGAGAGACGTTTTAGATAAACTTACCAAGTGCGATGATGACATTTTTGCGACTAACCAGACATAAGAAGATAAAGTTGATGTGTTGACGTAATTTTGATTTGATGAAATTTAAATTCACTTCATACGACAGTTATCATGAACACACATGCCGAAATAAAACCTCTCTTTGAAAGTCGGATAAATTAAATGAAAACCCACTGAAATATACAACCCCTGCCCTTTTCCCGGTGGCGACAGTTCCTCCCGCAGAGATGATGTCAGCCTATTTTCACATGTCCTCCAGGTGCCTTACTGGCTGAAACACCATGTCGTCTCCCCACCCATTGCTGAAATGTACACCGAGATAATAGCTTTTCTGTAAGTGAGAGTGTTGGCTATTTTGTGGATCATGCTCATTGCTCGTAAATCATTCTATTGTATTTTGATCATTTAGCGGTGATTGAGCTGTGTTAACATAAAAAGGTAATATCACTTATGGATATAAGAAAACCATTTTATGTAATACTTCGACAAAATATCTGTGTTCTGACTCAAAAAATATTTTTTTATATGCAATCTTATTTATGAGGAAGATTTTAAAATGGACTAGCGTAAATATTTCTGCTACCTTGATTTTAACAATCCTACTATAATGGATCTTATACAGTGCAAAAATGGCCACAAAGGAATCAGCTTTCGAGAAGTTTAACACTGAAACATTATGTATGAGTACTTCCTTGTTTTTTATGGTAATTCATAAGTGTACCAAATAGAGAGCTTTAAAAAACCGTCAAAAATCGGTTTGGTTAGCATCCACGCGTTAATACAGATTTAGTTGTTTTCATAAATTAAATTCTGGTCAGGCTGAGTCTGTATATAACAACTACCATAAGCCTCTTAAGCATATTTAACTTTTTAAAACTTCTTTTCAATCATTGGACCTATGAAACTATAGTTCTAAATGAGGTTAATATGTTATTTTCTATACAGAAGTATTTAGGGCAATTAGGCGATCTCTTTTTGACTGTCATAATAAGCTCGTCAAAGGAATCGATGCGCGAGTTTTAACAAATCGAATTGCCAGAGTCATATAAATGTCGATTAAATTAAGTAGGTGTTAACATGATAAAGTTTTTAAAATTTTTTTCATATAGAGATATTTTCGAAAAGCTGAACTGAGGGACATCGTTAACGCTGGAGCTAGCCCAAGAAAACATAAAGATTCTGTATAACAAATTTTTGCCAAAAATTCGTGATCAGTCTCTTGCCACTGAATACAAATATGTTAGTAAAACACTTAAATTATACAGACCATATTAGTAACAAACGAGCACAAGAAATCGTAAATGCATGTTTATACGAGAGAGAAAACATCTCAAGATATTCTTCCGTTTATGTTACCAAAATTTTTGGTATTTCTCTAAGTATTAATCCAATTAGATGTTAAGATTAAACTCTTATGTATGTTTATTAATTAATTAATATATTACTGTTTCTCAATGTCTTTGTAGCATTAAATCTAAAAATTTTTTTAAAATCCATTCTTTTTATTTAATTTCTTTTTATTTCTAACAATAAGTTATCCGCAACAAATGTTTACATATTGAAATCATTGATGTTATTTTAATACTTATAGGGAAAAAAAAATGTGAAGGCGCCAGCCGACTTTAGTGCAAAGAATCGGCACTCAAACGAGTTGAAAATTGACCCATTTTAGTCAAGCAAGTCGTACGTACAATCGCAAGTCGTGTTCCAATGCAACCGACAGATGATGTTCTCCAGTTAGCGAAATTATCTTGATCTAGACGATGATTGATCCACGGTACTTCCTTCTTCTTCAACATCTCTACCACTATTATTACAACTGGAAAACAACGGGGCCCCCAATTTTTACTAATTATTAAGAAAAAGCTAAAACACTACGTTCTGTATGTCTGTCCTAAATGGTGGAATATTGTATCAAACTGTTCTGTGTACGTGCGTTAAATACGATACTCGGTGATGGAACAGCTCAGTCATTACACCTTTCTTTGAGCTTTGCAGGTTTGGGTTGGACAATGGACACGAGCTTGACGTCTAACAATGAGGAGCACCTATGTTCATTGTATAGAATAGAAGATATTAATAGCGATCGATATAATTAGTGCTGGCAGTTCGTGCATCCGTTGTGATAGTTACTGTTAATACTGAGAAAATGTCCATTCTTTTTTACTTATCAGCTCTAGATAGATATTTGTAATTTTCGTTTGAATTCTTTACTTAACGTTACAGCTGAGTTTACGGACCAGAATCTTGCCTACATATTAAAAAAAACAACGATACACAAAAAGTAATACCATATTGTGCATGTATTTGATACAAAAAGGTGCCTATAAACAAGCAGGCTGGAAATAAACTCACAGACGATGACGGTTTGTGACGCAATCGTTAAGTAATGATGATAGGCTGTCTGGATTTTTACGGACTAATAATGGAGTTAAGTTTAATTGCTTATTGAGGTTGACGTTTAAAAAGGGCATTGATAACAGTCAGTGTGTCCTTAAATTAGGATACTTGTAATCGTAATTAAGATTTCGTTACCTGCCTAAATTATTATTCAACGAGAGGCAGACAAGAATATAATAATAATTAAAAATTTACTGGATTGCGGACTCAGCCACAGTTTTCTGTACACAAATAGACATATTGGGTACTTTGACTGAACCGAAACCATACAAAATACCCACCATTTTATTTCCCAGTTCTAAGCCTTACTATTTATATCCATCCATGATAGAACACTTTGAAATCAAGACGACAGGTCATTACGGTCAAGGCATGAATGCATACAACTTATCACAGTTAACAAAGTCGGGTTGTTATTATAATAAGATGCGCGTAAATTCTTCCTCCTCGATTCGGAGCAGGTGAGGATCATCAATATTGAGGAAAAAAACGTTGATTGAATTAGAATCATTTTAAATTAGAGCATCTCTGTGGATTTTGCTGTTCTTTGATTTTTGTATTGTCTTAAAGAATCTATTTTATTTTATTAAAGAAAAATCACCGTAAAAATCATTTAAAACAGTAGAACAATCGCAGTTGAGGATATCCATGGAATCACTTTTCTTTAGAAGTCCCCAATACGATTTTACGAAGAAACGAATTCTTCAAAAACACATGAAGATTGCTTACCATGTTTTGAGCAGTCGGTCTCTTTGTTTGGCTTTGGTACGACTAAAAAATAATGTTAAGTTTAAATAAAATTTCTCGTCAAATGCATAAGATTAGTACTGTCGGACTAAATAACATAATAGAATTCAGGGTATATATTTCGAAGGAAAATTCATTACAAAAAAATTACGCAATAACTTTGCAACTAGAAACTTAATTATTTCGACCAGTAGCTAATACTTAGATTTTGACGAGGAAGAAATCTTTTATTTAAACGTAACATTATATTTTCTCGACCATAGCCAAAAAGAGACGACACCCGCTGCTTCAAAAACATGAGAAGTCTCTGTTTTTTGAAGAAATTCGGTTCTTTCGGTAAAAAATGTATTTTGGGGACTTCCTAGAAGAAGTAGCGTGTTCATGGATATCCCAACTTGCGATTGTTCTACTTGTTTTAATTATTTTTACGTGGAGTTTTCTTAAATAAATAAATAGATCTTAAGACCAATACAAAATGCGAAAGAACAGCAAATCCCAACAGAGATGCTTTATTTAATGCATTCTAATTCATCAACGTTTTTTCCCTCAATATTGATATTTCGTCACCGCCTTCCGAAGCTAGGGAGGAAATTACGCGCATCTTATCTATAAGTAAAACAACCGACTTTTTTTACCACTTGATAAGTATGTATTGCCATTTCAAATGCCTGAAACTGTATGGACCTGATGTATCTTTGATTTTCAAAGTTTCTTCATGCATTTGATATGAAAATAGTATGCTTATAGAATCTTGGGGTAAATAAATTTGGTGGTCTATTTTGTATTGGTTTTTACCGTGGTGCGTCAGTACCCAATCATTGTGATTTTTGTTACGAAAACCTGTTGGGCTGGGTTCCGTCACTTCAGTATATATTTTAATTTATGTTATTCTTTGTCTGCCTCTCGTTTGAGAATTTAAAATTTAGCAGGGTAACGATCTAATTTTAGATTACAGTTCCTAATTTTAGGACACCTGCCTTATCAATGCCCTTCTTTTAAACGTGCAACTCATAGGCTTAATAAACTTAACTTCCATTTTAGTCTGTCTATATTTTAAAAATCCCAGACAGCCTCGTCATCATATAACGATTTGCGTCACAAAACTCGTCAGTCGGCTGTGACGTTGTATTTCATTGCCCTGACTGTTTATTAGGCACCTTTTTGTATCAAATACTGCACCAATGTATTTTTTTTTTGGTGCATTATAGTAATGCATGACTTCTTTGGTCCGTAAACTACAGCTGTAACGTTATAAGTAAATATTCAAACGGGAAAATTACAATACTATTCTAGAGCTGATAATTTGTAAATAAGAATGACAGTTTCTCAGTATTTTCAAAACCGACTCAGATTGACGGTATGCACGAACTGCCAGCACTTTGGATTATCATGCATCGCTATTTATATCTTCTATTAGTTACAGATGAACAAGGTGCTTTCCGTCCAATTTGTTTAGACGTTCAAGCCGTGGATCCATTGTCTAAAACCACCCTGGCAGACTCAAAGAAAGGTTGTAATGTTACTGAGCCCTGTCCTTCACGAGTATCGTATTACCTTTCACGTCAAGAACAGTTTGATATCAAAGTATCCATCCACATTTCAGGCACAGGACATTGTTTACAAGACTGTAGTGTTTAGCTTTTTGCTTTAATTAATTAGTAAAATGCGTTTTTTCATGTTGTTGTATATAAGTTAGTGTAGAGATGTTGAAGAAGAAGGAAGTACCGTGGTATTCCAATCATCGTATTAGGATTCAAGATAATTTCGCTAACTGGAGACATCACTCGTGTCGGGTGCATTGGAACACGACTTGCGATTGTACGTACGACTTGTGATCTATAAATGGGTCAATTTTCAATCGTTTGAGTGCCGATTCTTTGCACCTAAATTGGCTGGCGCCTTCACATTTTTTTTCCCTATAGAGATATCTAAAATAACATCAATTGATTTCAATATGGTAATCATTGTTGCTGGATACTTATTGTTAGAAATAAAAAGGAAAATTATAATAAAAAAAATGGATTTGATAAAAAAATATTTTAGATTTAATGCGTACGAAAGACCATTGAGAGAACAGTAATATATTAATTAATTAACTTAAAAATTACATAAGTAGTTAATCTTAGACATTCTAATTTGTTAATACTTAGAGAAATTAACACAAAACTTTTGGTAACAATTAAAACGGAATGAATATTCTTTGAGATGTTTCTCTCTCGTATAATACATTGCATTTACGATTTCTTGTGCTCGTTTGTTTACTAATATGTCTGTATTATATTTAAGTGTTTTACTAACTTTATTTATTCAAGTGGCCAAAGAGACTGATCCACGAGATTTTTGGCAAAATCGTTTGTTATACAGAATTTTCTTTGTGTTTTTTTTTGTGCTAGCTTCCATCAGCGGTTTAACTAGTGTCCCTCAGCTTCAGCCTTTTTCGAAAATATCTATCTATCATTGAAAAAAAATTTTAAAAACTTTATCAGGTTACACCTACTTAATTTTTATTCGACATTTTTATAGTGACTCTGGCAATTCGATTTTGTTAAAATCTCGCGCTATCGAGTTCTCTTTAGAGCGTCAGCTTTATTATGACAGTCAGAAAAGCGCAGTCGCCTAAATTGCTAAATATTCTGTATAGGAAATATAACCATATTAACTCTCAATTTAGAACTATATTTTCATAGGTCAATGATTGAAAGAAGTTTTAAACAGTTAAATTATGCTTTAAAAGAGGCTTATGTTATTTGTCTCTTATACAGACTCAAGCCTGGACCAGATTTAATTTATGAAAACAACTAACATCTGTATTACGTGTGATGCCTAACCCAAACGAGTTTTGACGTGTTTTTTAAAGCTCTCGTATTTGTACAAACTTATGAATTACCATAAAAACAAGGACATACTCATAAATAATGGTTGTCAGTGTTAAAACTTGCTCGAAAGCTGATTTTTGTTAGTGGCCATTTTTGCACATGTATAAGGAGTCCAAATTATTAGGTAGGATTTGTTAAATCAGGTAGCAGAAATATTTTAAACGCTAGTCCATTTAAAATCTCCTCATAAAGTAAGATTTGCATATAAAAAAATATTTTGACGTTCAGAACACAGATTTTGTCGAAGTATTTATCCAATAAAATGGTTTTCTTTATATCCATAAGTTTGATATTACTCTTTTATGTTAGAACAGCTTCAATTAACACCCTAAAATGAATCAAAATACAATAGAATGATTAACGAGCAATGAGCATAGATAACCCACAAAATAGCCAACATCTCTCAACTTACAAAAAGTCTTATTATCTCGGTGTACATTTCAGGCAATGGTGGGGAGACGACATGGTGTTTCAGCCAGGTGAAGGGCACCCTGGAGGACGATGTGACAGAGGCTGACCTCATCTCCTGCGTGGAGTTCAACCATGACGGGGAACTGCTCGCCACCGGGGACAAAGGGGGCAGGGTTGTTATATTTCAGGTGGGTTTCATTTTATTTTATCCGACTTTCCAAAGAGAAGGTTGTTATTTCGGCCATGTGTGTTCATGGATAACTTCGTCGTTTATGAAGTGAATTTAATATTTCATCAAAAATTCAAAAATTATCGTCACACATCACACATTTATCTTCTGTATGTCTGGTTAGGTCTGCAAAAATCGTCATCATCGTCAGCTGGTATATGTATTAAAAAGTAAGATGCAAAAGAAACTCTTCATAAAACCATACCTTCCGTAAATGGAGTAAACTGTGTCATGATTACATGGCTATGCTTAGCAACTCCACAATATTTCTCCGTGTTTCGTAAGGCATAATGTGATTTGACACTGATATCCAGTCGCATCTAGTTACAAGCTGACGCCAACATATTTGGAAAAAGGCGCAGATTGTAATGACCAGTCAAGTTATTTATTAATCCCATTTACGTTTCCAGAGAGACCCGGCATCAAAGCAATGCGTGCCGAAAAAGGGGGAGTACAACGTGTACTCCACATTCCAGTCACACGAGCCGGAGTTCGATTACCTCAAGTCCTTGGAGATCGAGGAGAAAATCAACAAGATTCGGTGGCTGAAGCGCAAGAACCAGGCCCACTTCCTCCTCTCCACTAACGACAAGACCATCAAATTGTGGAAGGTTAGTCTTGTATGTATGGATTTTTTTATTTCTTTTTTATATTAGTTTTTAAGGCTTAAGGCTGTACAGAAGGAAAGCTGGTAGCCGGCGCCTTTATGCCAGCTCTTTAGGCACTTGAACATTATGGTGACAGTTCCACGAAGCAAGCAATGTTCCTAAATAAAACTGGCAAAAAAATAAAAAAAATAGTAAAATTGGCAGTGCCGATAACTGGTAGATCGGTGCCGGCTAACAGGTTTCATTCTGTATACGGCCTAAGGATGTGGACCCATTTGGCGTAGTAATTATAATGTTATTTTAAACTAGCCGTTTTCCCGCGGTTTCACTCGCATCCCGTGGGAATTACTGCCCGTATCCGGATAAAATGTAGCCTATGTCACTCGTGGATAATGTAGCTTTCGAATGGTGAAAGAATTTTTAAAATCGGTCCAGTAGTTTTTGAGCCTATTCATTACAACCAAACAAACAAACAAACAAACAAACAAAGTTTTCCTCTTTATAATATTAGTATAGATTTAGAATGACGAATGGAAAATCTAAATTAGCAAGCAAATAAAATGTGTATAATATTTAATGCTATACATGTGTCCATACCCGAATTCGTTTTATCCATCGTCAGATTACCACTATGCTTGTAAACCAAATCTGATAATTTATGGTTATTAAGCAAGCACAGAAATATGTTTTTTTTTAATACGAGTCTGGTAATGGATAAATCAACTGTTTATTTAAGTTATTTATAAGCAATGTTTAAGCCTTTTTGGGTTCGAATCCCAAGTTAACTCAGGTTAATTTTATTAACCCTGTTTTTGCTCGAAACTACGCATTTAATTCCGTACTTCGCTCAGAAAAACTTGTAATTGGAGACATTCCTTGGTATAATTATGATCTCCCAACCTATTTGTGATGGTTGGAGGTAGCGATTGACGCGGTTCGTGACGTCATTCAACATGGCGGTGCTAATGGGGCCGGGATGCATTGTGTACCAAACATTAGTAGTGCATATTTAGCTTTGTGCAGTTAAGGTATGGGACTAATGGATATTCTAGTGAACTATGTGGTCTAGTCATTTTGGCTCTGGGTTAAATTCCCATATCAGACAATATGAGAGTTCTCGATAGCAAATATTAATTTGCTGTTGTTCTTTCAAGATCAACATTCCAATGACATTGTACAAAATGTGTATTAAAAGATTAATACTGCTCAAATTAATAATCGTTGCAGTGTTGTGATTATAGTTCACAAATTATCAGTTTAAAATCGGTTTACCATTTATCTCACGTGAATTATTTGGAAACTACAAGATACTTTATTTCTTACGGTATCAACCATTTTGTTTCAAAACCAATATAAAAAAATTTAGCTTCCTTCGCGCTTTTCTGGGTTCCGAGGAAACTAGTTCCTTTACCTGGATGCGGATGAAAAGATGTCTTACGTTCTGCCTCCGGGTATAAAAGCTATCTCCCCACCGATTTTCAAAGCAAAGCAGCCCGGAGTTAGAAGATGGAGATTGATATCCCCGTGCATTGGAGAGCACGTTAATGTCGGTCCTGCGCCTGATCTCTCTCCGGTCGTGGCGGATAGCCGTCTCATCGGGTTATGAGAGTGAGGGAATAGGGAGTGCACCTGTG
>NWSH02000081.1:525528-537741 GCA_002382865.2 Heliothis virescens | reverse complement strand
CCACTGTCGCGAGGGAACACAACGTATCTCGCATTAGTACTGACGAGCATTGCCTTTCAACTTTCAGTAGAATACCTGATTAGGCCACTGTTATAGTGCAAGCTGTTGATCGCGTAGCTAGTAAGATTTGGATTGATAATGAAGTGTAGCACTCGGGTGCGGACGCCGTATAAGTAACCGTAAGATTGTAATTGTCCCCCTACCTGTAATTTTTAAACTACCAAAGTAAAAACTAAAAGAAATGTATGTTATAGATCTCAATAAAAACTACCAACCAACGTTTTTTTAAATGAAATACAGTCAACAGTTTTTGGGATATAGTACTTTTTCAGAAACCGCTTATTATAACTTTGTTATTCATACATTTGTATGAAAAACGTAGTTATTTTTTTTGGCGTAAAATATTTTTGTTTTGGCCAATTGTAGGTAATAGGTACGTTTATTTTTCATAGATAAGGATACGGAACCCTTTGTCTGCGAATTTAACTTGCACTCGGCCGGTTTTTTAATATTTTACATGGACTTGATGATATTTTCTAATTACCGTTGCATCAAATATTCAACATATCTAATTACCGTACACATTTTTTTTTTAAATCTCATTATCTAGAAAACTACCAATAATAGTTAAATGCCAAATACATTATTCGATTCGTACCTTTGATGTGTTTCATATTCTAATGTATTTAATGTCAAATCAGGGAAAAATAAAAAGGGTACGGTAATTAGGCGAAGAACGCTTTTTTGGAGAATGGCCGGTATACTGATCTCAATCAGTATTTATATAACTGGTTATGGGAATTGGGGCGCTTGGTAGAATTATTAACAATGTACACATATTTAGGTTTTGCCGTATCTGGTGCTTTTTCATAAAATGATTGGGGCTGCAGGATTGTTCGACAGAGTTAATCGCTAGGCGACTGCAAAGTTTTATTCGCCGGATAGTTATTTTTTGTGGACGTATTTCTATATATTAAGCATTTTTATGAAACTTGAGTTAAGCTTGGCATATAACTGCTTCTTATCCCTAAATACCTAATAGTTCATAGTTAATTTTAGCTCATACTTACCAGTATGGAGCAATGCCGACTATTGCCGACTAAAAAGTTTGGTAGGTATCACTTTAACCTACAAACTATGTAAAATAGCGTACGATCAAAGGAGTCATTAGCTGATTTGAGAAGACGTTCAAAAAGACGTATTACATTGTCGTTGCATTTCTTGCCAACGTGTTGTATCCAATTAGAATAATTTATGAAGTGTTCTTAGTATACCTACCTAAGGACCTTAGACACGTGATATTAATGATGCACTGTTTGAAGAACAAATGCACAAATATGACATTTGCACTAACTATTAGCATAAGCTCTATTGATTTTAAATAATATAAGTACCCACACGTGTTCATACAATGTCTTACAGTAAACATAAAATTATGTATTACATGCATGCCTTATGTGTCTAGTTCCATGGTAAAAAATGCCTGATGGGTGGATTTAACTCATATATCGGTCTTATAGCCGTCCCTGAATAATAAGAGTTAACTCTTACGGCTATAAGACCAGGGAGAATCGGGCGCAGGACCAACACTGCAGTGCTACATGCTCTCCGGGCACGAAGGGATAGAATCCCAGCTATAAACGGGCTGCGGGTTGTTCTAAAGAGTTACCGCGGCCCTGGTACACAAAGGGCTCCCGAAGGGACACGGTGGGTTTTAGGCAGTAAAAGTCTGACACTCCCTCACGCTGTCACCCACAGCCGGAGGGGTCATACTGACGATTTCCCATAGTTAAAAAATGAAAAAAAAAGCCCACAGTGTTAAAGGCTCTTAAATAGCAGGATTGTAAAAATTTTAAAAATGTTTTTTCATATAGTTTCTGTATAATAGAATACTGCTTTTTGTACTTATCACTTAGAACATAAAATTAGAAGTTCTATCTAAGATTAAATCCCATAGGTTCAAGTTCAGCTGTCGTAATTGAGTTAAACTAACCTATGTATAGTGATCCTAGTTATGCAAATAGCTACTGTTATACCCTGAATGGTTGTCGCAACCCATCTTTATGTTCAGATCTCACGCTATCTGAATACTAAATGAGGATGACCAGTTGCCACATGGTTAGTGATGGCATCGCGATTGCAATTAGGTTGGGATCTATGAAGAAAGATCTTGTTTTGATTGAATATTCTGTGAAGAAAACCAGGTTCATCGTTCTAGTGTTATAAACGAGAGTTTTCCATTCCAAAAAGAAAAAGTGTTGTTTAAGAAAAAAAATCGTAACCACGACACGGATCGATCGATCGTAAGGAAAAACAACGCATTGCACGGTCGATCCTTGGGTGCATTATGATTCTGTGTTCCTATGTGTTTCTGAAGGCACGTTAAATTAGTGGATCCCAGCTGTCCATTCCTAGACTTATTTGACCGTCTTTATGAGTAGTGAGAAGCCAGAATTTTTGACTAGAAGTCATAAGCACTCCAGAGTACGAAAGAGGTGAGTGTGAAGAGCAAGGCGGTTGACCATATTTATATTTATGGATATGGGCAAGACTGTCTCGTATAAGATAGTATACAACAACACTATTACAAGAAAAACTTAAACTAAGAACTAAAAACTAAAAAGCGTCAAAAAATTCCTCCCCATCGCTGTCGACCGACAGCGTGCCCAAAAGGCTGGCAGCATTGCCACGCTCGCTGGATGGCAATGCTTAATCTTTGACCAAGGTAATAGGCAGCCTTTTGGTCACGGGTAGCGTCAACCAGCCGCCTAGATAGTTCTTTGAAAATAGTGTGGGCAATATGTAAATAATAAAATTAAAAAAAAGGTATTATTCTAACTTTTATGGTTTATTATTCAAAACTGTAAACTGCTACAAAAAATTGCATCTATCTCATCTATCTTATTTTCCTCTACATGTTTTACTGTTATTCATTTATCAAATCGCATTATTTATTTGGCATAATTTACCTTTGAAAGCTAAACGGCCTAATCGGTACAGAATACTACAAAACTACGTATAACAGCGGTTAAGTATTTCTCGTCACTTGGCAATGTCTCGGTCGTCAATTGTCAGCTGTTGCAACCGATCGCAATTACTTGCTCTTGCGCAACCGTTGCGCCGTAGCTGATTCTAGATACAAATCTCTGATAGTAAGATTAATTTGATTGTTTTTCTTGGTTTAATTGCTACATGGCTTATTTTATTAATGTGTTTTTTTCCTCAACTTGATCTTTATATTTTATTGCCAGTGGTTTCACCCCCGTGGGGACTACTTCCCGTACCCGGATAAAAAGTGACCTACAGGCTTCCTCGACAAATGAGTTATCGAAGACTGAAAAAAATCTCATGTGTTCAAAAAAAACAAACAATGGTAGTATTTTTATTTAACAAGGAACGCTGGCTATTGTGATTTGTAACAGAATAATTATATTATTATTGTAAAAAAGATAGAACTGTTTTAAGTTTTTGTGAAGCAAGTTTTGTTTTTATTTCTTTAGTATTCTACGGTAGTCTTTTGTTTGTTTTAAATCCCACAAGTGGTAAGAAAAACAGTTTTAATGTTTTTTAGGGTTCCGTACCCAAAGGGTAAAAACGGAACCCTATTACTAAGACTTTCGTTGTCTGTCTGTCTGTCTGTCTGTCTGTCTGTCTGTCTGTCTGTCTGTCTGTCTCCACGCTGTATTCTCATTAAACCGTGATAGCTAGAAAGCTGAAATTTTCACAAATGATGTAATTTCGTTGCGGCATATAACAACAAATACTAAAATTTAAAAAAAGTTAATATATTAAGGAGGGTCCCATACAATAAATTATAAAGACAGTGCAATTTGAATACAACGCCATCTGTTACTCAAGCGTGGAACTACAGCTTGGTACGGAACCCTTCGCGCGTGAGTCCAACTCGCACTTGGCCGGTTTTTTTAATTTTATTTATTCGCATAAAATTAGAAGTAGGTAGATTGTTGTTTTTGTTGTGTGAATAATTAGCGAAGAAAATAGTTAAATGCGTGCGTAAAACTTATACTTACATAGATAATATTATAAACGCTCAATCCTTCTCAATTTGAGAGGAGGCCTGTGCCCAGACGTGGGATAGTAAAAAGGCTAACAAAAAAAGAAAAAAAAACATATAATATTATTTTTGGCCCAAAAAACTATTCGGGTTAACAATTCTTCCTAGTGGCAGTTATTAGTAATACTATAAATATTTCCTGTGACATTTTTAATTAGTAGGTATTCGTATTCAAATCCGAAATCAGATTTTTGATTACGGCGAAATATCGCGGATATGTAATAAATTAATTAATTACATACGTCATTTTTAAGTATTTTTTTCGCCATTATGCATTAATTGAAAATTATGAAGATTTCCGTGATAAAAATTCGAAATATTATATTGCATTGCTGTCTATGTATTTGTCCTTCCGCTACCACAAAGAGTAAAATATATAAAGGATTACCATACCAAAACGGTCACACTTGACACCTGTCAATGTCACATGACATGACATATGTCATTTTTGACAAGTGACGTCATCGACATTTAAACTTTCTTCCTCTTTCATGCAGCCAATAAAAAAGGTAAACAGTAAAAATGGCGGCATTTCTCAACGGATTGCGATCATAGTGACGAGATAGATTCGATTTAGCAATAATAGCTGACGTGCATCAATGAGCAACTTACAGCACCCAATGTTAAGAAATTGCTGTTATTTATTAACTAGCTATGGAATTAAAATAAAAAAAGTCACATAAAAACCAAAACGTGTGTGACCGGATTATTCCACTTTGATCATCCAGGTGATTTGATTCTACAAATAAGTGTCCTGTGATCACCTAGGATTCAAATTACCCTGGTGATCAAAGTGGAATAATCTGTGTGACCGATTTCCCTAGAATGAAGACCTTTATGGAGGACACATAAAGGCTGCACCAGTGTGTGTATGTATGTAGAAGAGAGAGTAAGAACGATAGAGAGAAACTAAAAGACAGCGGGCAAGTCACAAAAAGGTCCGACTTCACGGAGAACATAAACGTCAATAAACGTAAAAAATATTTTGACTTTTGTGTTGTGGATAAATTCGGGACTGTTACGAAATTTTGTTCGCTGCTGATAAAAGTGTATTTAAATGACTTATTTTTAAAAAGTACGTAACTAGAATATTTTTTACAATACACTATTGCATTAAGTTCCTGTGTAATAATAGTTGTATTTTGTGGTAATAAATTAATAAATGTTAAGTTCGGTGTTTAGTTTTATTATATTATTTGGCATTCGACAGACCTTTATTATTAGTGACGCATTTATCAGTATTTAAGGGTCAAAAGTATTAGTTTTCCAGTGGCATTGAATAGCAAGGTTTTCAAATATTTATTTTATATCAAGTTATTTGTTATATAATTTATATAACTTATGTAATCATTCAATATGCAAGTGACTTTTGGCGAAGGTCCTTTTCAAGGAGTTTTATTTGAATTTTTAATTGATCAAAGTTGTTAAACTTTAGAGGCTTGGCGGTATTAATGCTAATTAAGATTTTGGAGACGTCATAAGTATAAACATAGTTTAAAACATTTAAAAAATGCTTTACGAAATACTTGTTAACAAAGAATTATAATTTTAAGGATTAATAAGTAACTACAAAGGAATATTATGTTTTAGGGAGCCTGGAGTCGGAAAGTTGGCGGTGTTATACCCCCGAGCCTTCGAATGTTACTCAGTAGCAGTCGTTGTTACAATTCCACGTCAGAGACCGTCAGGATCTGAGAAGACTCTAACACTAGGGCTTGTTAGGTGATTACAGAAAATTCAAGCATTGGTTTACGACTTTGTGTACTAATAATACATATAAGATTGGTCGGTTTTTGTACAGACAACGGCAGGTCAACGTATACATACCGATCTGTCAAAATTTTGCCAATCGAACATCTACCTTCCACTATTGTGATAAGGTTGAAAATCTATCGCAGAAATTTGACAGATTGTAGTAACTTGATGTGCTGTCGTCTGTACTTTAAAGGCAGGACGTTTCTTGTCAGGAAGCGCGATTGCAGAAATTAGATCTTTAGATTCAGTTCATAATATTTGTTTTTCGAGTATATTGACTTAGTAAAATACCTAACTAGTTTATATTAATGTAAAATATGGTTTCAAAACAAGGAAGATACGTATTTTTTTAAAACGCAACAAACCAAAAATGACTCTGTTTTACATCCTTGTAAGTGCGAAACAATAGTTATATTTAATTGATTAGCGAGTGAGTACAAGTAATAAATGTACGAAATACCTTGGAAAGGCATTCGGCATATTGATCTTTAAAGTTTATTGTGATGAAGTGTTTTGGTAGCCTCGCAGATTTTCAAGGTGCCATTTAAGTATATAAAATAAATATAACACTCGCGAAATGATTATGAGAATTAAAATTATTTGTGTCATGGCCGACTGAGAATATTATCAATGTTAAATTGATGCCCCATGTGAAGTCACGCTACGTGGAAGAATATTTACCATCCCATCGTAAAATGGGTTATAATGGAGTCCTAGCCGATTGTTAACCACTGCTGCTGTTCTTATATAAGGAAATCAGCCAGCTGCGCAGGACATATTATAGTGCATACGCATTTGCGCAGACACAGGTGCACTCCCTATTCCCTCACTCTCATAACCCGATGGGTCGGCGATACGACACCACCGGAGAGATATTAGTCGTAGGACCGACATTAACGTGCTTTCCGATGCACGGGTGTATCAATCACCAACCAGACTCTGGGCTGCTTTGTGAAAGTTTTAAAAAACCCATAAAGTCATTTCGGCCCGTCCCGGGAATCAAACCCGAGACCTCGTGCACAGCAATCGCGCTATGCGACTATTAGATCAACGAGGCAGCCAAAAAAACCGAGGCTTCAAAATGTGTTATTAAATAAGTAATAAGCAAAAGGGCTGCGGGATTGTTCGAAAGAGCCACCGCGGCCCTGAAACACAAAAGGTTTCAGAAGAAACACGGTGGGCTTTAGTCAGTAAGAGTCTTACACTCCCTCACGCTGTCACCCACAGCGGGAGGGGTCATTTGATGATTTCCCACCAAAAGTAAAAAAATACCTAATAAGCAAGAACAATTGAATATAATTCTATTGAAATCGATTAAACTAGGCTAAACAATGGTAGATTAAATGGAAAATTTCTCTTTTATGCGTATTATTATGTCTCAAGTATTTAAATAAAATAGATAGGTATGAGTATTCCTATAATTTTGATTATTATTTTGTCCTGAAAGATTTATGGCATATTAAATATTACGTGACTAGTAATAAATATCTTAGAAGGATATTTATATAAATAACAATAGAACAACGTAATTGCGTATTTACAAAGGAATTTTCATTCTTTATTTTATTACTGCCCTTCATTGTGAGGTAAATATTCTAAATTGCAGATTATAAAAATATGATAAACAACTAGGATTTTTCTAATAAATAATGAATACCTACGAACATAGGGTAAATGCTGTAATTATGAACACTCGAAGCATCGAGTGGTGTGGAGACAAAATTGGGACCTTTGCCCAGCAATTGTATACAAAAAAGTTTAAAATGAAAGTTTGCTTTGGATTGTAGAACAGTTTTGTCTTTTGCTTGAGAAGTAGATATTGAACCATGATATTAGGTACCTTAGACACAAATTCCTTTTAAAGAAGACGAAGTCACTCAAAACACTAGTGTTATAACATGACGTAATTTGCAACCAAAGAAGTGTCAAATAAAGGGCCTTAAAGTCCTTAAACCACAGCCTCTAAGGTCATATTCCAAGTAAAGACAACAATGCCTTTTAAGCAAACTTTTCCAAAAGAAATTCAATGGTCTGACGTAACATTGTGTGTTACCGTGCTATCAGTGATCGGAGAAGGTATTGTGATTAAAACAATGGACATCCGCGGTAAAACAATGCTGATTATGTTATTTGGGCTGTATTGTTTGTTATGGTTGAGAAAAGTTGGTTTTTGGGCTACTGGTTTTGTTTTCTTGTTATTTAGATTTACTATCCATGTTATGGTCATCATTATCAGTCTTTTTTTTTTTCCATTGCAGGGCTTAGGCTTTTTCTAGAGAAGTCTTAATGAGTGCTTACTTAAGGCGAAATGGCGATTAAACTCGCGGTAACTACTGGATAAAATATAGCCTATGTCATCCGAGGAAAGTGTAGTTTCCCAAGAGTGAAAATTTTAAGTCGGTTCCATAGTTTCAGAGAGTTCAAATTACCAAGGTATAAGAAAAGTCACTGAGAATGTCAGAGAAGAGGATGAAAAAATTGTTTTGTTTTGTTGGATATATCCCCGCGTATTTTTTAAACTTCCAGGATGGGGGTGATACTAAGCTTTAGTTGAAGAATTAACGATACTGCCTTTGCGTTTGACTACGGTCCTGATTGCGGCATTTTCAACAATATTTTTAAAACGCGCAATTTTTTTAACACGTCATTCTTCATGATAGTTAGTTGACGTAAGCTTCAAGAAGAGAAATGCAAATATTTATTCGAGACAAAATTAAGTTTTTTTCAATGCCATTTTCTAATGGAAAATATGAGTTTTTTTTGCAAAGTACTTAAACCTTGAGTAGTTCTTTGTCTACTGATATTATGTTCATGAGACGATTCACACGTCAGTCTTTTATAAGATGGCATTTTTTTGTTTGATTGCGTAATGTAGGTACTTGAATTGTAAAGCAAAGTTTATTTGCAAGAGGTTAAGTTCCGTATATTGAGTAAATGGTTTTAAGTGGAAGTGCTTTAAAAAGCACGTGCAATGTCCTGGTTATTGAACATCTTTGGAAGTTGTTGGATACGGGTAGTCAGCAGCCAGGAAGTCTGACAGCCAGTCTTACCAAGGGGCATAAGGTTGCCCGGGTAACTAGGTTGTTGAAGTCGGATAGGCAGTCGCTCCATGTAAAACATGGATAGCCTAGATGCACTCATTTAGACTGGAAGTCGACCAAAATAGTTGAGAAAAGATTAGGGAAGACAAGGAATGCCACACAGTTAGAAAGGCTGTCAGTAGTAAGATGATTCCAAATATATGTAAAAAGACAATAAAATGCAGGGAAACTATTTATACAATACAGGTGTACGGGCTAATAATCCTGAATGATTTTTCTACAAACGTAATACTTACCTAAGTACTTATAAAATTCTTCTAGTGTAATAAAAAATAGCATATGTCTATGTACCTATAATAATAAAACTCAATGTTTTTTGTACAATTAGTTTCCGTCATACGAACATTTTAGCTACCTATGTCATTTATCTTACTTTACAAATAAAATCGTACATTACAAGCAAAAAGTGCTAGGATAAAAAACTACGTCTAAAGTGATAATTTTCGTTTCCTTCTGACATAATGGCATTATTTAGTATTAAGTAATGCGTATAATTATGATAATTAGCATCAGTATGAAAAACGTGTTGTCATAGGTTATTATATGTGAATAGGATTTATTATATAATGAATATTTTTAATGACAAAAGGCGTGTTAAAGTACCTATTAGTTCAGATGAAGATACTTATTGTCATTACTACCGATTATGTACATACTAACTAAACCATTATTCGAAACAGTTTAATCTAGCAAAAAACCAGATAAATAGAATTTAATAACGTTTTCGTTTTATTACATATAATGGAAAATACTGAAATCAGATAGCACTATTGAAAACTACTAATTTAACCCAACAATTAAATGAAATCTTTAATAATTTCAATACCAAAGCTGCTTTACCATTCATCATCCATCATCATCACTGGTGTTCTGTAATACAGGATTAACCTACATCAGACACCAGTCTCTATGTTTAGTGCACATTTTTACCAAAAGCTCATGTATGTGATGATGAGAAATAAATAATATTTGATTTGATTGATTTGATTTGATCATCTTTAGTTCTGTTAGGCAAACGATAGCTGATCATAAATACCCTTAAAATCAGTAATCAACCTCCTTTTCCTGAATCATTCCAAAATCACTCTAAAATTAATAAAGAACTCACCGTTCTCTCAGCACAGGGTCCAATCCGACTGTAGGCTCGTCCAATATCAGGAGTTCAGGCTCATGTACCAGCGCAGCTGCTAAGGACACCCTTCTCTGCTGGCCTCCAGACAAGGTCTTGATCAGCCGGCCTCCACTGGGCAGGTCCAGGAGGTTGCTGAGGAACTCGAAGCGTTCTACCATCTTCTCCATATGCATGCCGTAGATTCTGCCGAAGTAGTATATAGCGTCGCGTACTGTGAATTCTCCGACTAGGGCTATGTCCTGAGGATGGGAAATTGATGATTTTAATGTCTATACTAATGTTATACAGCTGAAGAGTTTGTTTGCTTGAACGGGCTCTCTAAGGGACTATTGGTCCGATTTGAAAAAAATATTTAAATAGTTAGCCCACTTTTTTTGGAAGGCTATGGACTTTTATCCGAAGTAGTTTCCACGAAACGCTGGCGGAAACAAGTGTTTCTACAAATTTGATTTCTCATCTTATTACTCAGTTGAATATTCAAACCATAACTTTATAAGTGACTTTTGAGAAGGTGGATAATGTAGCATACACCAAATATGTTCTCTTAAACTGCATATTATAGGTACATTTTTCGTAAAGCTCGATGGCGGTCCGCTACTAAATTCCGAGCACAGTACGTGTATGTGGCCCATAGACCTCCACCACCCGTTGATACCAAAAATTGGTTTCTGGGCAGTGTTTTTTTTTAACGATGAGAAATCATCAGTATGACCCCTCTCACTGTGGGTGACAGCGTGAGGGAGTGTCAGACTTTTACTGACTAAAACGCACCGTGTTCCTTCGGGAGCCCTTTGTGCGCCAGGGCCGCGGTAACTCTTTCGAACAACCCGCAGCCCTGGGCAGCGTATTGCAACAATAAAAACTAAAACATTTTCAACTACCGCTCCTTGGGATTTTTTTCCATATTTGCCAAAAATATACAGCAGTACTTTACCTGAGGCATATACCCGACTCTAGGTCCAGGCACTCCACTGCCCTTCTCTCCAGGTCTGCCGCCGAGGACCCAGACATTGCCGCTGTCCAGCTTCCTCCTGCCCACTATACAGGACAGTAACGTGGTCTTGCCACATCCTGATGGGCCGAGAAGGCCGTATCTGCGGACCAAATTACGTGTATTGTTTTATTGGTTAAATTATAAAGTTAGACTAATTGGTAGAAATAACGAAGAAAGAATATTAATTATTTCTTGCGTAGGTAAGCAATGAGTTTTCATACGAAACTGTACTAGGTCTATTTCCAATCATAACACCAGGAAGGGCTTTTTCGGGGGTGCTGTCCTTTATAAATGACGTGAAAAAGTTTAAATAAATAAAGTAGGTTAATTTAAGTAAATTAACCTACTTTCAATAAATGATTTTGACTTGACTTTACTTTTTATCCAGGTGCGCCGAGTAGTTCCAGGTGAAACCGCAGGCGAAGGCTAGTATAGTATACTCACATGATACCCCTATCAACGACCATGTCCATATCTTTAAGCACCGGCTTGAAGTCTGCCTTGTCGGGTCTGCCATAGTACTTGTTGGCTTTCTCGATGATGACAGCGGCGGAACAAACCGCCATCTTGGATTATTGCGAGCTGGTCTTCTTTAGAATGATGACATCTTATACCTGATGACAAAGGAAATTCATTTTATTAATTAAAAGTACGTATTAGATGAGAATTTTGAGTTTAAAAAATTACAGTTATAGAATTTGAAACTCCAAGAAAAGTGGTTTTTGAACTTAGATGAGATTTTTAAAATGTTGGACATGGTACATTAAAGAGTTACCATTTTACTTAAAGGAAAACGTCGGAGGAAACCTAAGCTTAATTATAAAATATAAGGTTATAATCGTCAAACAAATGCGGGAATTATTATTTTTAATATCGTAGGTTATCACCCGGTGATCAATTTTTTGCTATTCCTGTAACCTTCAAATATACTAAAAAGACCAGAAACAAAAGATAGACGAAGAGTGACCTCATAAACTTGGACTATTGATGACTACAAACTGTGACTAACATGGTAAATCCTGGCAGACCTTGTTGGTAATTAATAATTAATCGATTGAGCTATCTCGATGTGTGTGGCATACTGAATCGATTTAAGTCCAAAGTATTTTGCATACAATGTCTGTGCCAAGTTGATAATCTTGAGGGTGATTGTCTC
>NWSH02000081.1:508829-523744 GCA_002382865.2 Heliothis virescens | reverse complement strand
TGGGTTTTGGAGGTCAGACAGGCAGTCGCTCCATGTAAAACACTGGTTCTCAGCTGCATCCGGTTAGACTGGAAGCCGACCCCAACCAACATAGTTGGGAAAAGGCTAGGCAGATGATGATTATAAAAGTGTTCGCTCACATCAGTTAGCGTTGATGTAGGTACGGATAGCAATTACCTATTGTACCTACTTATTGCAATTAATGATGTCCAAGAGTCCATTTGATTACGCTTGACATTCTATCGTAATGACGAACGTACGATGTGATCAGTTTCATAATAAAGAAATTATGTATGCCTTTCCGTCATTTTATGAGTTGCATGTAACATTAACTACAGCATGCATGAAAATACTTGTTAATTTTCACATTATGACGTCATTTGCATCCTACTAATATTTCAATGCTGAATAGTTTGTTTCTTTGGGGTGATAGTCTCAGGAATTACCTACTGGACCGATTTGAAAAATAGCTCTTCGAATTCTCCCTAACTCCGTAAGCCATAATTTTCTACTTAATTTGTCGTGAATGTATCTTTTTTCTTTTGACTAAGGTATGTAAACTCTTTCAGTGCGATCGACACATTACCTTGCACATGTATTTTGCCGCGTCTTAAGTTTAAGAATTTCAATAACTGCTCGCATTCTGAGATAACAATACCATGTTTAGATCTTTTAACTGGTAAAGACAGACAGACAGTTATGCAGACAATAACGTAAAAAAAAACAATAACAACAACATAAATATTTTGCCATTTTCTACAAGCTCATTAGCTTCAGCTTCAACAATGAAACTCCAATTACTTTAATAAAATTTGTTTACAAAATTACAAAAATAATCGCTGAGGACAGGATTCGAACCTGCGCGGGTATAACCCATTGGATTTCAAGTCCAACTCCTTAACCACTCGGACACCTCAGCTGTGTAATTCATTACCAAAATTGTTCAATCAAAGACGCACATATTATAATACATAGATTTATTTGTACAGTTGTAGATAACAATGTATTTGTATTTAATTGTTTCGTGTAATTATTAATGTGTATTCAGTGATTAGTGTGTCTTAGATAGCGTAGAATATTAAGGAACTATTTAAGTACCTACGTGGCAGTGAAAATCTATTTTATACTTTGTTGTTTATAATGTCTTCTTCTTTCTTTCTTATTTTACAATGTTACAAGACAGAATTTCAAGACACGAAAGGACCAACAATTAGAGCTCCCTCACATTGCAAACTTTTAATCGGCCGATTCGGGCTTAAAATTCAGTATGAAGATGAATGGCAGTATGCACTATACAACAAGCAGGTTATTATCCAGTATCAGACTAAAATAGTGATAAGATTCTCAATTTTCTTAAAAAAAATATTTTATTCAACCAGCGGGTCAACTGTTGGCCAACTATTTAGTCTGCACTGTCTCCCATACAGTGCAGAATAAAATTCATCTATTGAAAAACGATTTTATACACTTTCAAAAAAAGTATACGATACATTATTAATTAATATTCACCCTTATAATACTAACCAAACGATTGCGCGAGCATTGCAATATACAACCTATCCATAAGAGATGACTTATCGAATCTTCTAGAACGATAGTAGGTACGCAACGTTTTAGGACACAATGAGTCAGTCGAGCGTCAGTGAGTGCGACCCCTTATAAGTGAGTGTGCATTTACATTGCTAAATTATAATTATAATTCAATATTGAGAAGGAAATGTAATTGTTGTCTACGCATACGACGTTTCGTACTACGTAAGTGATAGTTTTGGCAAAGCGTGGCGAAATTACGCATTTATCAGAGCTTAACTTTAAGAAACTTTCACAAAGCAGCCTGGACTCTGAAAGTTGGTGGTGATACATTCGTGCATCGGAGAGCACGTAAATGTCGGGGCTGTTCCTCATCTCTCTCCGGTCGTGTCGGATTGCCGTCCCATCGGGCTATGAGAGTGAGGGAATAGGGAGTGCACCTGTGTCTGCGCAAATCCTTATGCACTGTAAAATGTCCTGCGCAGATGGCAGCTCACCTTTGAGACTAACCGCCATAACAGACAATAGCTTTGGCCGCTACTATTATCATATTTATTATTTTATAGGACCAGACAATCATAAAACACTTTTGCTGCAGTCATTGACAGGCAGAAAGTGTCCGAATATTATAAAAGGCGCCGAAACTACTAAACCGATTTGAAAATTTCTTTCACTACTGGAAAGCTACACTATCCTCGAGTGACATAGGACATATTTTATCCGGGTACGGGAATAACTTCTCTCGGGGCGCGGGTGAAAACGCAAGAAACAGCTCTTAGTACTAAAAGATCCGTGTTCCTTAAATTCCATAATAGGGTCTTGGTCAATTTCACTTGAAGCCTATTTATGTTTGCGGCATCGTTTGAAAGACTTACCGTGGCCAAGGCACCCAAAGTGCTCCCGAAGGAACACGGTGGGTTTCACACAGTAAAAGTCTGACACTCCCTCCCGCTGTCACCCGCAACGGGAGGGGTCATACTGATGATTTCCAATCGATAAAAAAAGCCTACTTATGTTGGTTTATTGGCACCAATTTTACGCAGGAATGTATGTATACAAGATCGTAGACCGGTGTTATCACACATTACTTATGTTATTTATTATGTAATGGTGTTACGAATGTGAGAACACGTTTATGAACTATTCGCAATTCTCACTGTGTGATGTGATCGCATCTTTGCGAATATTTTTATAGTAGAAATTGCCTTAAATTATTAGAAGTGAGGATTTAAGAGAACTAGGTATTTAAGACTAGTCTCTATTTGTTCATATAATAAGATTTTTTGTTGAAACGGCTATAAGATTTAGTTCTCACAGTGTAGTAGGTGACAGAGTTAAACAGGTACGTGAAGTTATAGTTCCTACACGACGCCGGCGAAACCATGGCAAGGAGACATTGTAAATGTCACTTGTATATTAAAGCGATAAAAATATCGGGGAAACTTCATAAAACCTACTTCGCATCCCCTAAGAACTACTTAAAACTAATTTAGCAGACGAATTTTAATATAATAATCGTAGTCCGTACAAGTTCGACAGCGGAAACGGGGTCGTATCCATACTAAAGCGCGCAAACCTGTTAGTTTGGCCCACTGAACTCCTTCCCTCACGCACACAGCCACAGCCGTGTGTTTACTCGAACACCGAGCCTTTATTTAATGAATGTGCGTGTGTGCGTGTTGATTGATGCGCTTCTCCATTGTCGTATGAATTCTGACGTGTCGACTTTTTTTTAATTACGTCAGGATTTTTTGTTGATTTACCTAATGATGATTATCTTATGGTTTTGTTTGCATGTGATTTATTAATAGTTGTACACGTGTGATTGTAAGAAGTGTCTATTATGTTTTTAGTGCTAATAGTTTAAGAATAGATATTCTGTCAATTTAATGGATAGGCCTTGAACTTAAACTTTGAACTTGTAACAATTGTACGTAGGTACCTATGATGATATGAAGTATTCATGCACTGTTTATACAAATTAATATTTTAATCCAACCCTAAAAGTACGTCATTGTTCATATAGTATTCAGGTATTGTTTTGATCAAAGATCAAAAAAGATAGTGTAGACATAGTTAGCATACCTATTTGTATTAAGAGGTATACAAAAACCAAGTAAGCATTTTTTTAGAACACTTGAAAAACTTTTTTTCTCTCTTTTTACCATTTTAAGACAAAGCCTAACATGCAAAAATAGTACTATGATAGTTATAAGAAGATCACTGATAGAAAAAAAAAACATAAATGGATTAAATACCAGAGCCACTTCAAAAAACTCACCGTGATAATTCGCCACCAAATCAATCGACATTCGACTAGGCCTCCATAAAAAATCCGTGTCGAAAACCGTGTCGGAATCAGTGGACACGCGCACGCTTGTAGATACTTGATGCAATGCGTTACGTGTGATCTTGGATGACCGGAACACTGTGAGCCAACCTTAGTTATGTCATCGACCTCCTATCTCGGCAAATTGTCGACACAAGTGGATAACGACATTTTTGTTAATCATTGCTTAGTACTTTAAGCTGGGCCTAGGAACGTGGGAAGTGAAAGTGGGATGTTTTGAAGATTGAATAGAACTTCTTCGTTGGAAGTCGGTTAAAATAAGGTCTAGTTAATAGATATAGGCCTTTATTTGTCGATGGGAAATCATCAATGATGATTCATCATATAACCCTCCCGCTGTTGGTGACAGCGTGAGGGAGTGTTAGAATTTACTGACTAAAACCCACCGTGTTCCTTCTTGAGACCTACACCTGGGCCGCGGTAACTCTTTCGAACAACCTGCAACCCCGACAGGCTGTGGCCCTAGTGGGCCCCGCAGGGTTTTGCTGACTCTCTCTGAGGAGCGCGTGGAACAACGCGCGCCGCCGACACGGGCCTGTCGTCTCTTAGGAGATGGAAGGAAGATAAGCCACCCGAAACTCACGACCCATAGACCCACCATAGATATATGCTTAAGATTAACACAGAGACCGATATTGCGTTGCGGTCAGCGTTTTTCCTCGACCTTTGGTAGACTGTTGGCTAATTATTATATAATCGAAATACCAAAGATATTATAAGTGAAACAGCAGAAGGATTTTCAATGATAGGATGATTAATAAATGTTTTTAAACTTTCGCGATTTGTACACATATTTTAGACAAAACAAACGGGTCTTATTAGAGATCCCTAGAGACTCCCCGTAGACGGGTAGACAGTCTACCCGTGATCACGGTCGGTGCAATTCGGCCGAAACGTCGGGAGAAAAGAGGTATCGTAAACCTTTTATGGTTTCATCGTGAGTAAGACCCGTTTGTTGTTTAAAATATAGGATGATTAATATCAATAAAAGCCAAAAAAGTTAAGACGTTGACCACCTATTATCCGACAAAAAATTGCTTTAACTCATCTTTATTAATGTTAAAAAGACTTTGTTAGTTTTCGCTAATTACAATAACTACTGGACAGATTTGAAACGCACTACGTTATGTACGAATGCATAACTTATGACGTCATAACACGTGGTCTGTGTGCAACCAATACTCAAATGATAAACAAACTGACATTTGTTTCTTTACTATTATACTTATGTAGAAATCTATACTAATTTTATAAAGGTGAAGAGTTTGTTTACTGTTTTTGCTTCAACGCAAATCTCAGGAACAACTCGATACCTCCTACGTAAGTTGTTGTAACCCACAATATACATGTTTTACGTTTTTTTAACCAAACCGTTTTAACCGAACTGTTTCGATTTGGAAAATTCTTTCACTTTCAGGCTATCTAACATAGCCTATATCGAGGAAAGCTACTGATAAGCTGTTTTATCTGGGTGCACTATGTTATTTTCGGGTAAGACCTCAGGCGCAAGCCAGTAGGTACCTACCTATACTATAAAAAATCTAGATAATAAAATAAAGCAACCAGAATAAAATAAACTAGACATTTCGTTTAATTAATTATGTAGTATTAGGTATCTTTATTCTACATCTTTAGTTTTTGCGTTTAACTTAACCATAATAATATTTACGTTCATAGTTAGGTGTGTTTATCATAGATTTAACTAGAATACTTACTAACAAGTTCCTAGTTGATCTTTTATTTTTTTCTTATTTTAAACTCGTTAAGTTTTATTATTTTATGTTGTATATTAACAAAGATAATTAGTTTAGTTAAGACTACAATCTATACTAATATTATAAGGCTGAAGAGTTTGTTTGTTTGAACGCGCTAATCTCAGGATCTATTGGTCCGATTTGAAAAATTCTTTCAGTGTTAGATAGCCCATTTATCGAGGAAGGCTATAGGCTATTTATCCGGGTGCGCGCAGTAGTTCCCACGGGAAAGCGGGTGAAACCGCTGGCGGAAGCTAGTATTAAATACAATGTTTCAGATATTTTAATCATCACATGACTGTAGATACCTAAGTCACCCGTAAATATTCTAAGACCAAGTCCAAGTTCACAGACAACTTAAACATTGGTTTTCTTAAAAAACCGTTTACTATTCTCACGTTCAATTTTCAAAGTAAGCAGTATTTTAAAATGATAGAAATATACCTTTTTAAGAAAACAATGACGTAGACATTATCATTAATAGGTACAGACAACAGCAGGTCAACGTATACGAATCTGTCAAATTTTACCAATCGAACATTAACCTACCTCCATTGTGATAAGGTTGAGAATCGATTGCAGAAATTTGACAGATTGTGGTAACTTGATGTGCTGTTGTCTGTACAGACAATATCAAGTCACCACAATATGACTTTCTTCAATAGATTTTCAACCTTATCACAATGGAGGTAGATTAATGTTTGACCGGTAAAAATTGACAGATTCGTATACGTTGACCTGCTGTCGTCTGTACATGACTTTATAATTAATTGAAATGTCACACGGTGTGAATGATCGGTGAAAGTGACAGCCATTGCTCGTCACGGTGTGATAGGCGGTCAATGCACAGGGACTTGTGAATACGTGATTAGGGCTCCATAGCTTGGGTGTACGGTTTTCCTATGTGTTTAGATAATGTGGCTTAAGTTAGATACAAATCACTTCGGTTATTTATGAATGCATTTTGAAACCGGCAATGCACCCTGATCAAAATTAGCATATGTGTAAGTCTTCCTTGATTCATTTTTAAATTTGATTGAAAAATACTCACTAAGTAGCACAAACGAGGTTCTAAGGCTTGCATTGAACTCTAAGTACCATTAATCCACCAATAGTCCAGTTAAAGAAAGTGTTGCAACTTTGAATTTACCAATTAATCACAAACTAGCCATTTTCCCGCGGTTTCACTTGCGTCCCGTGAGAAATACTGCCCGTACCCGGATGAAATATTGCCTATAGATATTACTCGGGGGTAATATAGCTTCCCAATAGAGGTATAGTTGTAGATATAAGACCATATATCAAGTCACACATAGGGAATGCAATCCCGGCCCTTTTTCCCAATTCCGGGATTACGGGACTGAATAAAGACAATCCCGGGATCCCGGGATAGTTTCGGGATTGACAGTTTGAAGTAAAAACGACGAAAATGTTGATTATAGTCTTGCGTTCAAAATCAAAATAATCTTTTGAAACATTAACTAAAATGACTTTGGTTTTAAATGAACTATAAAAATAACAAATCTGTCTACTTATACTTGTAATGAATCTGTAGAGAGGTCAATTCTGTACATGAAAATATATATTTCCAAAATAACTATCAGGGGGTGATTAGGGATCGATACTGATGCCAAAAATGCAATAAGTTGAACTTTTGTCTGTTTGTATAACGGTTTAGAAACATAAACTACTCGACAGATTTTAACGAAACTTGGTACCAATATTATTAATACTCCTGAGCTGGTTATAGTATACTTTTCATCACGCTACAATCAATAGGAGCAGACCAGTGAAGGGAAAGATATTTGATTATGGCGACCCATTGTCGCTGGCATAAGCGACAACGTCAAACATAAAAATACGACAACATAAAAATCTTCTTAAGAAAACAATTAGAAACTTTGAGTTAGGTACTATAAATCACACTTTTTCAGTCAATTTTGATTACTACTTATTAAGGAAATACGACCTTAAAAACAACAACATTGTTGTTTATTTACGTATTTACGGTCGTACAATGTTTTAGACCACCCAACCAATTTGCTTACAGTTCTGGGACTGATTGCAGATGAAATATGTATATTACTTTTAGGATTTTCTTCAATCCCGAAAATCCCGGTATTGGACAAAACTAATCCCGAAATATTCGGGACTAGAATAAGGCCGGGATCCCGGGATCCCGAAAACCGGGATCCCGGGATTGCATTCTCTATGCGTGACCGACGTAGCTTGGAAATGTACCTTAAGTCTGTAGGATTCAGACCTCGAATGAAGGTTTTAAACGCCAGGTGTATGAATGTGGTCTGCGAGATTTTGTGCTCTCGAAAATGGAGGGATGGTGTAATTTGTATGTTCATCTCTCAGAGTCGTGTCTGGTAAATAAGGTGGCTACTTTTGAGTGTTATTTTTGGATTGTTTGTCTTAAAGTAATGGAATCGTCACTACGGATTCTATGTTGTCTACTAAATCAACTGTACTTTAGAAAAGTGTATGAGAATCGCGCAGATTGATTGATCAGTATTATATGGTCGGTCCGTGAATGAGTGACCATCTCATCATGACGAGTTCCCCTAAGGTTTACGTTAAATTTAGACTGGAAGCCAACCCCCAAAATTGTTGGGAAAATGCTAGACAAAATGATGACTTCACAAAATTTTATTGGTGCCTGCTAACTGCTGAAGCATGAAGATCAGTAAGTTCATATTTAACTTACATCATAACTGCAATTAATTCAAAAAGAAGTTGTTACATAAAAAAAATATAACGGTCAAATAACAATTATAGAATTAGAGAAAACGTGACCATCAACTCCGAAAATATTATCATTCGTCAAAAGTAACATTTCGTAATTCACAGCCATACTTGACGGGCATAACTTTTTGGACCAAAACCGCCTTCCATATTAAACGGCCCCAAATCTTTTAGAATCACAACCGACATTACATTGAATTCCCATTAAAATTCCATATTTATCGTAAAACATTTTTGTTACATTTCACTCTCTCCATTTCAATTTGACTCCGTTCATGTAAAAAATGCTGGTTATTCCCAAATAAAATTTAGGTCACGAAATACTTAAGATATTTCTGTTAAGACATTTTGTTCGGTGACTGGAAAACGTTCTTAGATAATTTAACCTACTGGAGGCGCCATTACTGTGCTATAATATTTGCAAACAGCGCCGCTCATACTCATACATTCAGATGTTCGACAAGTAAGTATATGCTTGTGTGCCTGCCAGGGCTGCGGGATTGTTCGAGAGTTACCGCGGCCCTGGTACATAAAGAGATCCAAAAGGGACATGGTGGATTTTAGTGGGTAAGAGTCTGAAACTCCCTCACGCTGCACCTACTGTGGGAGGAGTCATTTGATAATTTTTCATAAAAAAAGTATATGCTTTTGTTTGTCTATTCTGTCGTAAGCGTGTGTAACGATGTTAAAAAAACTCTATTAAGATATGTTAATGTTTCATAGATAATGGTATGGAACCCTTCGTGCGCGAGTCCAACTCGCACTTGGACGGTTTTTTATTAAAATGTATGCCACCAAGATGGTCTTGCCAGCACTTAGGGTATAGTCATTGAAAAGCTAAAACAAACTATCTCAGTATTTTTTATAGAAGTCGGTTTTATTTTTTTGCACAGAGTTTTCTGCTCATTGCGGTTCCAGTTGGTTATATGCTCCAAGGAAACGTCAGAGCAATTTTGCCGCACGTCTTGCGTTGCTGGGAAAATACAGCAGAGATAATGTAAAAACAATTTTAAAGGAACACTCCTGAGTTTTTACCTGGCTGGGTTGATGAAGATGGCTTTGAGTGTACCGGTGTGTTGAGTAATGTGTGTTTTAGAACATTCTAATGACGTCATGTTTTGCTTGGATTTTTAACCGACTGCAGAGGACGGGGTTCATTATTTGGATGTGGACTTTTTTGTAGAATAAGTCTACGCTATCATTAATTCATCATATTATCCTGTAATCTTAATACAAGTTGAATTTAATGCATAAATGTGGGCTAGTGCTATACTCATACTATATATCTCATTTATTGGAGTGTCATCAGATAATAGAAGGATGAATTTTGTTCTTCTGCCTGGTTTTTTAAAGAAATGCCAATACTCAGATTGATTTTATAATTTTGAATTGCCACATGATACTTTTTTGCGTTAGTAATAAAGTACAGACAGTTTCCAAGGCTGTTGAACTCATAAGCAAAGTACAAAGTTGGTTATAAAATAAAGAAAAACAGGTGATAAGTGGTTTGAAACAGTGTTTAGTAGTAGTGTTTTACCGTTCCGTAAAAAAAAGAAAAGTTCAGTAAAACAGTAAGAACAATAAATCTATAGGTAAAATAAAGACGAACGTGTCTAGTTTCTTTTATTCACAACTTAACACAAAGAAATTATAATACTAAAGTAAAAAGTAAACAAAACTTCTTGTTTATTTCTAAAGAAACTTCCAACAAAAGCTATGCTTACTTTCTTTCTAAAATAATAAATATAAACACTGAAGAAAAAATATGTCTGTCTGTCCGTTGTCCCACTTTCCTTGGGATTGTTTGTACAGACGACAGCACATCGAGTTACCACAATTTGTCAAATTTTTGCAATAGATTTTCAACCTTATCACAATAGTGGAAGGTTAATATTCGATTGGTAAAATTTGACAGATTCGGATAGGTTGACCTGCTGTCGTCAGTACCCGAGTGTGTGAATGAGGCGAGTGAAGCAGGAAGAACAGTAGTGTATATGTGTTGACACCATGGATAAAATGATAATCTGCCTGTCTGGCTTGCGATAATTATAATATATTACACTATAAGTCGTGGTGGCTTAGTGGGTAAAGCACCTCTCGAGTACAAGTGTGTAGGTTCAATTCAAAGTCAGGCAAGTACCAATGCAACTTTTCTAAGTCTGTATGTAGGTACTTTCTAAGTATATCTTAGACTCCAATGGCTTATTAAAGGTGAAGGAAAACATCTCGAGGAGCCCTAGACTAAAAAGTTTGAAATCACCAACCCGCTTTGATCGCACATGGTGATTAACGCTCAATCCTTCTCTGTGTGAGAGGGGACATGTGCCCAGTAGTGAGACGATAAAATGGCTGATGATGATAACACTAAATATGTCACATAGCACAATACACTCTTGTTTAATGAGAGAAAAAGCAATTTTAAAACCTTATGCCCAAAGTTCAAATTCCTACAGCAGTGTTAACGTCAAGTATAGTCACAAATATTATTACACTAGCTTCCGCCAGCGGTTTCACCCGCTTTCCCGTGGGAACTACTGCGCACACCCGGATAAAAGGTAGCCTATAACCTTTCTCGATAAATGGGCTATCTAACACTGAAAGACCAGTAGTTCCTAAGATTAGCGCGTTCAAACAAACAAACAAACTCTTCAGCTTTATAATATTAGTATAGATTATGTTAGTTAAACCATTTTATATGGGGATATAATAAATTGCATATCAAAAAAAATAATCGTCTATCAATACATACTCATCATTTATACTCTTTTTTACATCAAATAACTTACTTCACTACAAATAAACTAAATGTTTAGCAAACTCAAACTGCAGATAATTCGAAATTATACATCAATATGACATTACTTTTTTCCTCATAATGCAATACAGTTAAATTTATTTTTGTACAAAAATACTACATACATAGCAGAAATACTAACTGCACAGCAAATTACAATGGGCAAGTTCTATGGGATTTGGTACCACCTCCAACAGTAATGTGTGATACATCATTAGAAACGTATTTACGTGAAGAATCATAAAAACGATGGGGCTTGTCTCAATTAGTTGTCCGATCCGAGTAATCATTGAAATTGAATCGACAAAAAATCAGCATGTCATCTAAATACACAAATGCATTATAAGGAACATGTCGCCAGTATAATCACTTTAAACTCAGTTAATAGACATCTTTTAATCTTTAATATACACGTTATTAGATTCTATAGGTTTTCAATAGACCATGGAGTCAAACAACAGTCACACCATCATCAACCGATTTGACAATAGTTCAAACGAACACATCATTATGTTTCGTTTTTTTGGGAAGGAAATCATCAATNTGGTGCTGTTGCCCAGTAAATGGTGTATTAATTTCAAACTTAATTACACATTTTAAGTTCGTTTATACAACGCTTTATCTTCTGATTACATGTGATAAAAACATAGTAGATGCAAACTTAAACTACTTAATAAAAAAAAAACAAAACGATACATTAGATTAAATTATTATGCAACTAAAACTAAACCCATATTTTTTAGTTTCTAATTATGTATGTAAAGGTTAGGAAAAAAACAGGTTGTCGATGAAAAAAAGAGACTTCATATTCATATTTATACTATATTAGCTTTTGCCAGCGGTTTCACCCGCGTCCCGTGGGAACTACCCGGCGCACCTGGATAAAAAGTAGCCTATAATCTTCCTCGATAAATGGGCTATCTAACACTGAAATATTTTTTTAAATCGGACCACTAGTGCTTGAGATTAGCGCGTTCAAACAAACAAACAAACTCTTCAGCTTTATAATATTAGTATTGATACAGGTCAAATTGAGGACCTCATATATTTTGAATCGGTTGAATACGTGCCATCAACAAAATAGAGGAAGTTAAGAATACAATATAGATCTAATTCGCTAAATCGTTAACACGGTTGAATTCGAATCGTGACAGTCCGTGACACTAATATTCGATAACTAAATTATAACTAGCATTGAACTAAAATGTAACACATTCTTTCCTTCCTGATAAACAAAATGGCGGCTATTCATATTTGAATCATGTTTGATTTAAAAGGAAGCGATTTGGGTGGCATTTTCATGTGTGTTAATTAAATTTTCCTCGAACGGTTTCACAAAGGTCACTGTTTTGTTAATTAGGTAAGAGTTAAAATGAGGCTTGACGACAGCTGCGAACCTACCCGCATCTGTCAAGTTTTATCAATCGAACTTTAACCTTCCACTATCGAGATAAGGTTGAAAATCTACTGAAGAAATTTGTCAGATTGTGGTAGGTTGATGTCTTGTCGTCTGTAGGTACAGACAACAGCACATCAAGTTACTACAATCTGTCAAATTTCTGCAATCGATTTTCAACCTTATCACAATGGAGGTAGGTTAATGTTCGATTGGTAAAATTTGACAGATTCGTATACGTTGACCTGCTGTCGTCTGTACTTCATAGCCAAAAGCGATAGGTATTAAATTTTTTTGCTACAGTGTTATATAATATATTTGACCTTATCAATTAACGACTAAAATAAACAAAGTCATCACATTTTTAATTCAATTAACAATACCTTAGGACGTTTGATAAGCAAAACTAACTTAACAGAGNTAGCCAAAAGCGATAGGTATTAAATTTTTTTGCTACAGTGTTATATAATATATTTGACCTTATCAATTAACGACTAAAATAAACAAAGTCATCACATTTTTAATTCAATTAACAATACCTTAGGACGTTTGATAAGCAAAACTAACTTAACAGAGGTCAAAAAACATTCAAAACGAACGGGGTCACATCACTAGTTCTATAAATATATCAATTATTCATGAGAAAAATTAGATTGCCACTCAAATTGGGCAACACTGGCCTTAGCAGCGTCGATTTTAGTCGTAGATTTCAAATGTGGCAATTTTTGGGTAAAAATAAACATTTTTGAATTATTTAAAAGGATTGATCGTTAATGGGGTATTCACCTTTTTACTTTTTGCTTTTTAGTTAAAAATGTCAGTTGCCTGTTAAGTTTTTTAACATATTTTTGGTTCGTTGTTCAATTTTCGTAGTTGTAAAATGATCTATGCGAAATGCTTGTATTCTGTGTAAGTTTTTACATTATTTTATTTATAGTACATTGAACTCGTTCATGTTGTTCATCTCTAGCAATTGTTTTCAATATCTATCTGTGTTTTCCCAACTATGTTGGGGTCGGCTTCCAGTCTCACCGGTTGCAACTGAGCAACATTTTTCATGGAGCGACAACAGATCTGACCTCCTCAACTCAGTTATCCTGACAACCTAATAGGTCATTTGGCAGGACTGGTTGTCAGACTTTCTGCCTTCTGACTTCCCGTAATGACTACCATCGATGTTGAAATGAACTCTCAAGCTGGGTCGACCTCTGCGGCTTTACCTCAGACATTGGCCCCTCTTCAAGATCTTTTTAACATCTATGATAAATAATTGTCTAAATAAATTCCAAACAGTCACAGTTCAAGTACTTGTAGGTGTTATTATTAAACTAACAACATTTAGCGTAGTTTTAATAAAAATCCTTCACGTTAATATCAATGCTAACATTGAAACACAATTCTAAGAACCTCTTAAAACATCAAGATCTCGCTATATTTGCTTTTACACGTTTTACACTGTTTTCGATCACAAAAACATAAGAATAAGGTATATACCTTTTTATTGTTGACTTAATACAAGCTTGATATATGTACATTTGACCCGGCGCGGCCCTTAAAAGCGTAGGTACTTCGATATTTTTGACGTTTAGAGTTTAAAAAATGTTGCTAATGCTACCATTAGCTTTTTATTCTATTGTTCACTAATGGAAATAAAAAATGGTTAAGCAATGTTGATAATTCAAGCAGAGCGAAAAAATAATACACGAACTCTAAATTACTGTACAGAAGACAGCACATCAAATTACCACAATCTATTAAACTGGAATAGATTTTCAACCTTATCACAATGGAGGTAGGCTAACGTTTGACTGGTCTGTACCTACCAATGTGAATAGATGAATTCATGACAGATAAATTCTCGTAAAAACTTTTAACATCAAAAATATAATGGTTGGTCAAGTTTCGCTTTGTGGTTTCAATCATAATAACAATATATGAGAACTGGCGCAAACCTGTGATACTAACTACCAACGATCGCAAGGAGGTGTGGCAAAGCAAGCAGCTACACGGACGCTTCTTCGGGGCTCTCCATGGCCCCGATGTAGATTTTAAAGCGTCCGTATCTTGGCTATGCTTCGGTGACCTATTTGGGGAAACCGAAGGGTTTGTTTGTGCAATTATGGACGAAGTTATCCTAACGAACAACTACCGGAGATATATCATAAAAGACGGGACGGTTGACATATGTCGGGCATGTCGCCATCCGGGTGAGTCTATCAGACATATTATTTCCGGTTGTTCTCGTTTGGCTAACGGTGAGTACTTGCATAGGCATAACCAAGTGGCCAAGATCATACACCAGCAGCTTGCTTTGCAATACAAACTTGTGGATCTTGAGGT
>NWSH02000081.1:480239-508804 GCA_002382865.2 Heliothis virescens | reverse complement strand
TAGTAATATTATGAGAAAACTCTGGACGATCATACACTAATATATGCATCAGACCGTCTAATGTCATTGCGCAGGGACAGTTAGGTTAACAAACACAAGCTAATGCGGTATACAGTTGCTGCTTGAGATTAAAAACGTGTGCAATAATGAGGAAATAAGAGAGGCAGCGATTATATAACTCTGATTAGGATTTTTCATAAATTTCGATAACTCTCCTTAAACCTTGATAAAAACAAAGATTAAACATAATAGCAAGTATTTTATCTAAGTAGCAAGTAATAAAGCATAGAAATAAGATCCTGAAATAATAAAATGTGCGCAAAATGAGCAGTAGCAACCAGATATCTTTGACTCCATATATATTTTGTACACACACGATGAATCGCACTTCTCAAATGCATTCTCACAGATATTTTCCTCTACGCGCACGAACACATCGATGCACTAAAAACTTAAAAACATCCAAAGGGCGAACTGCAAGTCGAAGTAAAAACTGACGACGCCGCAGTCGCAGAATAAAAAATGAGCCAGTATTACCGTTACAAACACACAGACTATTAGTTCATGTGTTAAGACGATGGAGCTAATTCGGAATTTTCAGAGGCCAATTCTTTTTTCTTTGAAAAACGGCATATGGTGCGTGCGTAAACGCATTAAAAGAGATGCAATTTTAGGTTGTTGGATCAGACACAATAAATGAGTCACAAGTGCTTCAAGGAGGCGTCAGTTAGGATGTTGAGAACCGCACATACGTTTTTATTAACGATGAGTCAGGTATATTTATATGGATCATTGCTAATTAGGGTATATTAAGATAAACAATTTCAACCAGTAAACATCGGGAGAACAGAAATGTAATTGTGCTCGAGAGTGTTCGTGAAGCGTAGATCAACGTTTCATACTAAAACGCAGCGTTGAAGAACTAAGTAGATATTAATCGTTTTGTGTCGAGCGAGGCAAAGAGCACGAAAGCGAGAAAAAATATAAAACGCATTTATACAGAGTCCGAACTCGTTGAGAGAGACTGTCATCCACTATCAAAGAGCGCCTTGGAACTATCTGAATGGTGGGTCGATCACAATGTCACATTTTGCATCGGAGAGCAAGCGTTTGAAAGATGTCAGTCCCAGGTTCCACCGTCTCTCGGCACACCGGTCAAAGAATGTGCGTCGGTAGTGACCATTGGGAGTGATCGGTATCATCCAGAGTAATTAGAGCAGTAGCAGGTTGGAATAACGGGAGCTGAGCGTCACAACTGTTTGATGTATCTGCGTTGAATCGCATATTAGTGCACCTTATTCGGTTCTGTTTGAGTCTGTTTAATAAGTCCTGGCACGCAGCCTGGCTGCCTTCTTCACTTATGAGTAATACACCAGCAAATGACCGTGGCAATACAATAGCGAAAAATACAAAATCTAGACGGCATATTTGAGAAACCCCGCCATATATTATCTATTCGCGTCTTACTTTAACCACAGTTACCATTACATCAATGCAAACAAATTCTCAAATAAAAACATCCTAACTTTTGCTGCAGTCAGTGGATAGGCAACAAAGGGTATACCCAGACATAGTGGGTGTTAGTATATAGTCCATAAATATTATATACCCGAGTATGCGATAAGAAACATGTACCTGAACCCATTTGAAAATTTTCTTTCACTAGTACGCAAATATGACTCTAACGCTAATCCCTCGCAGCTGACGACAAGTGACTATATCCTTACGAATTGCGCGAGCGGTATCAGTGAGAATTAGACAGATATGTATCATGACCCTCCACCAGACACGGAGGAGTCTGTCCTCATCCCGGAGTAAGCGCATAAACTAACCGTTCAGGAGCGTAGTAAATGAGGCTGTTTAGTTCATCAGGATTATAATTCTGACTATTAAAGAGGATTGTCTTGTAGTACATTCCACAACTCTCACAACAGAAATGTTCGTCTATTTTTCTTCTATCTATGCGTGATGTTGTGTGTCATTTTTTTTTTCTTTCTTTTTTCTTTTGTTTTTATTGATTGGTTTTTTTTTTTTCTTCTTCCTATTTTCTGATTTTAATTTATATATATGTTTTTTGTCTCTCACTTTTTTTTATATTTTTTTTTTTGTTGGTTTTTTATTTTTTGTTCTTATTTTTTTTTTTTTCCTTTTTTTATATTTTACTGCTATGGAATGTTTTTTTTTAATGTTTTATGTTATCCCGTTTCGTGGCGGGAATTGATGCTCGAAGTTTCCGATGTCACTCGTTGGTCAATGAATCGGGACGAAACTCTGAAATGCGAATGTATGTCAGTCTGTGTGTGTAACGTTCGAGAATCTGTAGATGCGTGCTTGTTAGATCTGTTAAATGGACCCTACGGGGCTATGATTATTTCTTGCATCTTGATGGTGTTGATGTTGATTTTTTATTTCAATACTACTGAGTGATCTGATGTTATGGACGAAAATAGTGAGTAAACACTGTTTATATGAAAACGAAATTAAGTCACTTTCATCATCTTGTAGTGGAATGAAGGCAATACGAAAATACGGGAGTGTAGCCGAATAATTTTTGATAATAGTAGACTGAAGAATGAATAAATGTACATCTAATATTTTCTCTGAAGCATGACTGCACGTATATACAAACAAGAGAACAATAGTAAAGGACGAGTCAATACGATTTGCTTATGTTACTAAAGCCACTTCAGATATACTGAACTATAAAATTCTAGGGTAACTCAGTAAAGGATCAGCTTGAAATATAATGGTTATATCGCGCCTCTCAAACACAAATACACAAGAGAGATATCAGGGAATCAAGCGAACAGATGAAAGAGAGGATTAAAATAAGACCCATCACTGCACAAACACGACTCACAGAGCGGCTAGAGATAATCCTCAATATGGAGCAAAGAAAGACATTTGATACATTCAATATGTAACTAGCTATTAAACAATATAACCTATTCAGAAAGTAGGGTAATGCGAATAAAGCCCCGAAGTTAAAATGAGCGAGTTTAAAATACAGAGAGCGGCTAGAAACCTTACAGTAAAACCTATTTTGTCATCTATATAATACATAGAAACTCTTCACCAAAATCTCTACTATAAATTGTAAAATTTAGCAAGAGCGAATTCTTAGATATAATATACAATAAATATCGTACCGTCCGTACATCACAAAGTATGCGATACCAGCGGAACCGTGGAGAGTCGATGTAAACAAACTAAACTAAAGCAGACCGACAACGTACCCTCGGATTAGTGATCGGCGACTTGTAATCCCCATTCTAGGTACACACCTCTTACACTACAGAAAGGAGTCAATTGCGATTAATCTTATCTATGTCTTTGTAATCGGTCCATTTCATTGTAACGCCAAAATGATTACACATAGTCCCAAAGAAATGCGGCCGACGAAACGACAATGGTTTGTACTCCGAACACCAGATGCCTTTATTATACAGAATTGCGAGTTAGTGTAGCGTGTTGATATGATGCGCTTTAACGCCTCCAACTTGTTGTATGAATTCCTTGACGCTGTTCGAGAGACACTTGTATTCTTGTAATGTATAACCGCATATAATGCTATATTTTTCTGCGGAGATCGATGTCTAGCCTATAAACATGATTTTTGACTATTATGTTTTGAGTTTGGGTCCATCTGTGAAATTTATTAATTACTTAAAGTTGTATGTACAACGCTGAGATGGTATATGGAAGTAGTCTAACTCTGAATGTTAAGTGTATAGTACTAATGGTCTTAAGTTAATAGTATGAGTTTCCCATTTCCACGTACACCGACATCAATATAGAGAGAGTGGATAGGCCTATAAAGAGACAATCTCACCATGCTATTTTGTGAAGCTCAGAAAACTATGAAGTTCATACTTTATTCTGGAAAGAGTGCGTGACACTCATAGATGATATGAATATATCATGCACTGTCTATACAAATTAATATTTCATCCAACCGCTAAAAGTACGTCATTGTTCAGAGTATTCAGGTATTGTTTCGATCAAGATCAAAAAAGATAGTGTAGGCACAGTTAGTATACTAATTTTATTTAAGAGATACAAAAACTAAGTAAAGCATTTTTTCAGAAGCCGCTTGAAAAAACTTTTTTTCTCTCTCTCTAAAACCCATTTTAAGACAAAAGGCCTAACATGCGCAATAAATAGTACTATGAGAGTTTATTAGAAAGATCAGCGATACAAAAAAAAACATACAAATGGATTAAAATACCAGAGCCACTTCAAAAACTGACCGTGAAATAATCTAGTACACCAAAATCAATCGACATTAACTAGGCCTCCAATAAAAATCCGTGGTGAATAAACCGTGTCGAATCAGTGGCAACGCGCACGCTCGTAGATCACTTGATGCAATGCGTTACGACGTGTGATCTTGGATGACCGAACACTGTGAGCCAACTCTTTAGTTATGTCACTCGACCGTCACTATCTCGGCAAATTTCGACACAAGTGGGATAACGACATTTTTGTTAATCATTGCTTAGTAACTTAAAGTGGAGTCTAGGAAACGTGGGAATGAAAGCGGGATGTTTTTGAAGATGAATAGAAGCGCGCGTTGAAGTCGGTTAAAATACAGGGTCTAGTTAATAGTAAGGCCTTTATTGTCCCATGGGAAATCATCATAATAACCCGCCCGCTGTTGGGGACAGCCGTGAGGGAGTGTTAGAATTACTGACTAAAAACCCACGTGTTCCTTCTTAGACCTATGTAAACATGGGCCGCGTAACTCTTCGAACAACCCGCAAGCCTCAACAATCCTTGGCCCTAGGTGGGCCCCGCTGGGGTTTGTTGAACTCCTCTCTAAGGCGCGCGTGGAAACAACGCGCGCCGCCGACACGGCCTGTCGTCTCCTAGAAGACGGGAGGAACGATGAACAACCGAAACCACGACCCATGACCCACGATAAATAGGTATAGGCCTTGCTTAATATAACACAGAGACCGATATTGGTTGCGGTCACCGTTTTCCTCGACCTTTGAGGTTGACTGTGGCTAATTATTATATAATCGAAATACGCGAAGATATTATGTGCTAAATAATACAGAAGAAGGATTTCATTTACACCGAGTACACGCGGGACACCCGATATAAACGTGCTTTTTCTAGAACATTTATCTTCATTTTCGAAATGAACCAGCATGTTTAATTTAAATTTTACCAAACAATTGTTTTATTGATCAATTTTGGAACATTGAAATATGAAAATTCATAGTGAAACAGTGTTTTAAGAAATTGACTTTTTATGTTTTGTCGTGACTTTCGGGCCAGACCTTCCAGTACGTATGATATTGAATTTAAGCCCGGATTAATATGAAAAACTAAAAAGTTAAACGTGACCCGTTTATAATCCGACAAATAATAGTTTTTTGAAGTCAGGGACTGATAGCAGGGGAGTCTCAACAAAACTTGTAATTTAATCTATATTAATACGAAATAAGCTGAAGAGTTAGTTTTTTCACACGCTAATTTCAGAACTCTGGACAGATTTGAAAACGGGGGGGGCAGCTACGTTAATGCATGAATGCATAACTTATGACGTCATAACACGTGGTCCTGTTGCAACTAATACTCGAATGATAAACAAATCCGACATTCGTTTCTTTATGAAAAAATCTATACTAATTTTATAAAGTTGAAGATGTTTGGTTTGGCTGTTTTTGTTTGAAAGCAAATCTCACGAAAATACTGGCCCGATTTGAAAAAAATTCTTTATCCGTTAGATAAGCCTATATCGAGTGAAGGCTACATAACGAAGGCTGTTTTAATCTGGGGCAACTGGTTAAGTTCTCGGTGAAACCGCTGGCAGAGGCTAGTACCCCAAAATTTTCTACCAAACATAGCCACATTATCTAAACAACATAGAAAACCATACATGAAGCTATGGATCCCTAAATCACGTATTCACCGTCCTGTGCATTGACCGCCGATCACACCGTGACGACAATGGCTGTCACTTTCACCGATCATCACCGGTGGACATATCAATTAATTATAAAAATCTTGTACTACCTACATACGGTAGCACATCAAGTACCACAATTTTGTCAAATTCCTGGAATCAGTTTTACAACCTTATCACAGATAGTGGAAGATTATAATGTTCGATTGGTGGAATTGACAGATATACAGATTTTGGGTAACCTACAACTAAACTTGCTGTCGACCTGTACATATGGTAATACAATCAAGTATCGACAATCTGATAGCCTTATGTTCGAAGAACATTATACGAAAATCAGTCAGTTAAGAAAGGGTTTGCAACTTGTCTTACCCCAATTAATCACAAACCTAGCCGTTTTTCCCCGCGGTTGACTCGCATAACCCGGGAAATATTGCCGTTCCCGATAGAAATAATAGCCAAAATGTTACTTGCCGATAATTTGAACTTACCATAGAATACCTATACTCGTAGATATAAGACCATATATCAAGTCACAGATAGAAGGGCAAACCAAACTATAATAGTAAGATGAAAATCCCTTGAAATAAATCACACGAGACGAAATATTTGCCATATAAAAACATAATGAATAATTTGCATGATGGTGTGTTTTAAATATGTGAATATTCAACCACAAGAGAGGAGGCCGACCTTATATCCAGTGTTTTGTAGTTAATAGTTTGAATTAGATAAGGGTTAAAGCTTCGCCGTGTTTAAGGTCAGCCCTTGAATAAAGCGTTATGCAACGATTAGAAATGTTACTTCATGTGTATTAGGGGGATTCGTAATTAATAGCTAGACAACAGCCGATTCCTTTTGTAGAAACATTATCACTTCTTTAAAAAGAAAACATTTGTACTTTTGATGCGTTTTACTAGTCCTTAGTAGTGTTTTAGTTTAATAATGTAATCTTGTAAATATTTCAAATACAAGATAAAACATTTAAATGGCCTATCCGAATTTTCCTTTGGGTCGGGTGCAAACCAATGTTTTCTTCTTTCATATACATCCATCGGCCCGACATCACATAAGTATCGGTTCTTGGCCAATATTGAATTTACATGGTCCATCCATCGTTTCTTTGGTCGTCCCCCTTCCACAATATCCATCCACATTCATGCCAGCACGGGAAAGTAAAGAAAAATTGAAAAATAAAATGATTGAATAGAAGATCTTGTTGTTAATTATGGATTGAGAATTTAAAAATATAAGTTTTTTTTGGTGATGTGCCCAGATAAATGCTGGTGGTATTTTCATTTTAAATCAATTAATTAACACATTTAAAGTTAATATAGACAACCTTTCCTATCTATTACAATATCATAAGATATACCTATACACAATAGATACAACTTAAATAAATATGAAAAAAACCTTAAATAAATTGTTAGTGCAACTGAAACTAAACCTATATTTTTTAGTTTCTAATTATGTAGCGTAAAGATTAGGAAAGACAGGTATCGGCGAAAAAATAGACTACATATAAATATTTAATACTAATATTTATAAATAGTCCAAGTCTTATCTCTGTGTATTAGTGATCGGGTGACTGAAATATTTAAGTCTCTAACTGGTTGTCTAAGAAGTAAGAAACACTAAGACCAGTAGGCAGCATTTTAACTTATGTAGAAAAAATCCAGGCATTATTAATAAAATAATTAATCTAATTTTATGCATGAATTCTTTGAGTAACATTAAGGTAGAAAATCTATACGTGTAGGTAAAACCTGTAAGTCTGAAAAAATACACTAAGTACTATGCTGAAACCACATCAAAATTGGCTGCAATCCAGAGATAATCGCGAAACAATATAACATACATACAGGTCAAATTGAGGACCGTCATATATTTTGTAATCGGTTTAATACGTGCCATCACAAAAAAAGAGGAAGTTAAGAATACAATATAGATCTAATCGTAAAATCGTTAACACGGTGAACGAATCGTGACACTAATATTCGAATAACTAAAATTATAACTAGATTGAAATAAAGTGTAACCAACTTCGTTTTCCTTCCTGATAAACAAAATGGCGGCCTTATTCATATTTGGATCACGTGATTTAAAAGGAAGCGATTTGGGTGGCATTTCATGTGTTAATTAAATATTCCTCTAACTGTTAGAAAGGTCCACTGAAGGTTTATTAATTTAGGTAAGAGTAAAAACGAGGCTTTACGATTATTACGACAGCTGCGAACCTCCGAATCTGTCAAGTTTGCATCAATCGAACTTTTACATTTTCACTATCGTGATAGTTGAAGGGTGGGGGGGGGAGGGTTGTGGGAATCTTTGAAGAAATTTGGCAGAATTTGAAAAAGTAGGTTGATGACTGTCTGTACTTCATCCAGCTAGAAGATAGTACTAAAATGTTGCTTGCAGTGGTTTGATAATAAATATTTGACCTTATCCACTAACGACAAAATAAACAGCTAAAAGTTCATCAACATTTAATTAATTAACAATACCTTAAGGACGTTGATAAGCAAAACTAACTTAACAGAGGTCAAAAACATCAAAACAACGGGTCACCATCACTAGTTCCTACACATATATCAATTATTATGAGAAAAATTAGATTGCCACTCAAATTGGGCAACACTGGCCTTAGCAGCGTTGATTTTAGTTCTAGATTTCAATGTGGCAAATTTTGGGTAATAAATAAACGTTTTTGAATTAATTTAAAAAGGATTGATCGTTAATTGGGGTAATTCACCCTTTTTGGCTTTTAAGTTAAAAAGGTCAGTTTGCCGTTTAAGTTTTTTTAACAATATTTTGGTTCGTGTTTCAATTTTCGTGATTGTAAAATATCTAGCAAATGCTTGTAATTCTGTGTAGTTTTTACATTATTTTATTTATAGTACATTGAACTCGTTCATGTTGTTCATCTCTAGCAATTGTTTTCAATATCTATCTGTGTTTTCCCAACTATGTTGGGGTCGGCTTCCAGTCTCACCGGTTGCAACTGAGTAACAGTGTTTTACATGGAGCGACAAGAGATCTGACCTCCTCAACTCAGTTATCCTGACAACCTAATAAGTCATTTGGCAGGACTGGTTGTCAGACTTTCTGCCTTCTGACTTCCCGTAATGACTGCCATCGATGTTGAAATGAACTCTCAAGCTGGGTCGACCTCTGCGGCTGTTCCTCAGACATTGGCTGTTCCTCTTCAAGATCTTTTTAACATCTATGATAAATAATCGTCTAAATAAATTCTTAACAGTCACAAGTCAAGTACTTATAGGTGTTATTATTAAACTAACATCATTTAGCGTAGTTTTAATAAAGATTCTTCACGTTAAAATCAATGCTAACATTGAAACACAATTCTAAGAACCTCTTAAAACATCAAGATCTCGCCGTGTTTGTTTTTACACGTTTTACGCTGTTTTTCGATCACAAAAACATAAGAATTAAGTAAGTATATACCTTTTTATTGTTGACTTAATACAAGCTTGATAATTAGATGTGTACATTTGACCCGGCGCGGCCCTTAAAAGAGTAGGTACTTCGATATTTTTTGACGTTTAGAGTTTAAAAAATGTTGCTAATGCTACCATTAGCTTTTTATTCTATTGTTCACTAATGGAAATAAAAAATGGTTAAGCAATGTTGATAATTCAAGCAGAGCGAAAAAATAATACACGAACTCTAAATTACTGTACAGAAGACAGCACATCAAATTACCACAATCTATTAAACTGGAATAGATTTTCAACCTTATCACAATGGAGGTAGGCTAACGTTTGACTGGTCTGTACCTACCAATGTGAATAGATGAATTCATGACAGATAAATTCTCGTAAAAACTTTTAACATCAAAAATATAATGGTTGGTCAAGTTTCGCTTTGTGGTTTCAATCATAATAACAATATATGAGAACTGGCGCAAACCTGTGATACTAACTACCAACGATCGCAAGGAGGTGTGGCAAAGCAAGCAGCTACACGGACGCTTCTTCGGGGCTCTCCATGGCCCCGATGTAGATTTTAAAGCGTCCGTATCTTGGCTATGCTTCGGTGACCTATTTGGGGAAACCGAAGGGTTTGTTTGTGCAATTATGGACGAAGTTATCCTAACGAACAACTACCGGAGATATATCATAAAAGACGGGACGGTTGACATATGTCGGGCATGTCGCCATCCGGGTGAGTCTATCAGACATATTATTTCCGGTTGTTCTCGTTTGGCTAACGGTGAGTACTTGCATAGGCATAACCAAGTGGCCAAGATCATACACCAGCAGCTTGCTTTGCAATACAAACTTGTGGATCTTGAGGTACCGTACTACAGGTACGCGCCCGACCCAGTTCTTGAAAATGACCATGTCACGTTGTACTGGGATCGATCTATCATCACTGACAGGACTATTGTAGCCAATAAGCCTGATATAGTGGTGATAGATCGATTAGCGCGCCGCGCGATGATAGTCGATGTCACCGTTCCGCACACAGAAATGTAAATAACAGGAGAAGTGGTAAGTGGGCGTGTCGCTGTCTCCTCGATTCTGCGATCGTACCGCAGTAAATCGTAAATGGCCGTCTCCGCGAACTAGTCTGGTTTTGAACGTCATCGTGACTACATATCAAAATGACGGAATGTGCAGTGATTTCTTGCAAAAACCAAAGCAGATACCAAAACTATATAAATGACGGAAGCACATACCATAAGTAAGTACAAGTATTTTACTATATTTGTCTTTAAAATAGTAGAAAACAATAAATCGTAAAATATTTCTTGTTAATTCGTATTTACACACTACATCGACTGCACCGTTTTGCTAAAAATACATTGCTCCTTCACAACTACGTAAGTTTGTCACTCAGTGACCAGACAAGCAATGTAAAAATCACAAAATGATATTTAACTAAACGCAAGAATCGCGTGTGATCGCGTGGTGCGGCCGCTTATCTTGCCGTGAGTTAGTGATGTCCATGTGCAAATCCACTAGCGTAGGTTATCGATATACCTACAATGAAGTCGTCTGATGAATATATTATTGTTTGGAATCTATTTTTAAATTTGTCCACCGTTTTAACTCATTTGAAGTATAAGACATTTGGAGAAAAAATGATCCACAAATGTATTATGTCGCACATATTTGCGAAATATGTCATTTTTTGTCATGTCATTAATAGGGTATCTATTTTTTTTTATTTAGCACTGTGCAACTTCAGACATTCGAAGGGGTAAGTTAATAAAAATTTAGGTTTATACTCAGTGGAGTATTGCTTTGAATTACGTAATTATATTATTATTACGTATCCTTGTGCTTTTTCGTTGCCTACTTCTATGAATGTGTTATATTAATCAGCGTGGTTCATTCAGCTAATGAGAATTTTCATGCTATTTATTTGCTATTACTGGTGTGTGATTGTTTTAATATTTTTAATATAGCTAATAAATTATGTATTAACAAGGGTTTTAAAATGTCTTTTACATGAACAGCAATTGCGTAACACACTTACATTAGGAATCTAGGTATTTAAGGTGGATGTTCAAGAAAGCCCCCGAAATTCAAATTTTCTTAAGGATTTTTGCAATTTGCAACTCAGTGTCTGTGTGTGTGTTGATATAGAATGATTTGCGACTGTACTAGGCCATTAGTTACATCCAAACTAATATTATAAATGCGAAAGTAACTCTGTCTGTCTGTCTGTCTGTCTGTCTTTTCTTCACGCCTAAACTACTGAACCGATTTGTGTGAAATTTGGTACAGACATAGTTTGGAGCTTGAGAAAGGACATAGGCTACTTTTTATCCGGGTACAGGAAATAGTTCCCTCGGGAAGCGGGCGAAGCCGCTGGCAGAAGCTAGTATGATTATAATTCTGTAATTAATGGCTTATTACAGACTCAAATCATTCTTTATTAACACACACCCAGACACAGAAAAATATCAAACATTTGAATTTTGCGGGCTACCGTGAAGCATCCCCCCTCAAGACCGTTAATGTTTTCATTTTTTGAACCTTCCCGTTTTCCAATAAAGTATGTTACGCAATCAAGGTGTTGTATAATAGAATGCGGAATATAAAAGTAGTATACAATAAATTTAAGTGGGAAATAAGTGGTTATGCACATTTTCAGATTCCCAAAAGATCCCAATATCAAAAAGGAATGGATTGATGCCACGGGCAAGCCGGATAACTGGTTCCCTACAAAAAATTCGCACATATGCTCGGTTCACTTTGAGCCCGAAATGTTCCAGAACTTAAAGAAATGCCGCAGCCTTTTTGAATGGGCCATTCCAAAACTAAGAGTTCGGATTTAACCATGTATGTACAGACAACAGCACATCAAGCTACCACATTCTGTCAAATTTCTGTCTGTCAACCTTATCACAATGGAGGTAGGTTAATGTTCGATTGGTAAAATTTGACAGATTCGTATACGTTGACCTGCTGTTGTCTGTACATTAAACAAAAACATTTTCTATCTTTCAATAATTTGTGAGCTCAAGTATGCAGCTTAAACCTTAATCATAATTATATTTTTAAGCTATATATTGTTCATTTTTATTAAAAGTATTTTCCATTCACGCCGTCTCCGTTTATTTATTAAATTGTTTTCAGGAATTAAAAAAAAAATTGATCAAAAATAAGAATAATAGAAGTTTCGATAACTAATCGTTTTAGTCAATCACTAGCGTAAATGTAAAATAAATTGCTTTTGCACAGCACAACGATAACCACCGATGTTTTTGTGTGAGTGAGTTGTACGGTGCATGGATAATAAATTCTGTGTTGGTGCTATTAAGGTTCATGATTGATTGTGTTGTGCGTACTAACACAAGAATTGCGGGTGTGTGCGCGGCTGCGTATCTATTGCTTTTACTAAACCGCGCGTGTAGTAGTTGCCGTGTGGTAGGGGAAACTGGAGACACAGGTATCCGATACATTTTCGTCTACAGGGCATATCTCCTTCTTTAAAATATCTATGGTTCCGCATGACGAGAACCTCGTGAAAGCTGAGAAAGAGAAACAAATTAAGTATCTCGACTTAGCACACGAGGTTGTCGCCATGTGGAGTGTCGACACGGCTGTTATTGTGCCGATAGTTGTTACGGCCNGTGACCAGACAAGCAATGTATCTATTGCTTTTACTAAACCGCGCGTGTAGTAGTTGCCGTGTGGTAGGGGAAACTGGAGACACAGGTATCCGATACATTTTCGTCTATAGGGCATATCTCCTTCTTTAAAATATCTATGNGATCGATCTATCATCACTGACAGGACTATTGTAGCCAATAAGCCTGATATAGTGGTGATAGATCGATTAGCGCGCCGCGCGATGATAGTCGATGTCACCGTTCCGCATGACGAGAACCTCGTGAAAGCTGAGAAAGAGAAACAAATTAAGTATCTCGACTTAGCACACGAGGTTGTCGCCATGTGGAGTGTCGACACGGCTGTTATTGTGCCGATAGTTGTTACGGCCAATGGCTTAATAGCCAAGAGCCTCGACCAACATCTCATGAGGCTCTCGTTAGGCGGCTGGGTCAAGGGACTGATTCAGAAGGCGGTACTCCTTGATACGGCGCGTATTGTGAGGAGGTTTCTATCTCTGGGACCCTAACCACCGGTACCTTGGACCCTGTGCCCGATATCGGTGGCTACCTATTTTTTATATTTTTAAATGTATTTATATTCTTTTTTTATGATTATATTTAAAAATTTAAAAAATATGTGGTAAAATAAATAAATGTCCAAATATCTTATGTAGAATATTTTTTCTAATAATTACCTATATAATTACCTATGAAGCTTGTACCTTCCTATATTTTTTTGATGCCATAATGATGTGGTTTCCACAGAGTATTGCGAAAATCTATATTAAAAACACCATGCGACCAAATCACACATTGTTTTTTATTGTGCTATCTTTGTTTATCTGGAAGACGGCAAATATTTATTAAATAATTGTTATACTATTAATTTAAATAACATATTAGTACCTACATACTACGATGGCCAAGGATTTTTGAAAAGTTATTAAACTAAGACAATAAGTATAAGGACCAAGCATAAACAGACAAACTGACGCGTGACTCAATACAATAACGATAAGATATATAATGCTATGTATATTCTTGTGATGTAATAACCTCATGGCGATATTGTTTATACGCAAGCCACAGAGTAAAACCAGCCAAGTGTGAGTTGGACTCGCGCAAACTAATACGAATTAAAACCCCTCCTAAAATATTTAGTTTACTAGCTTCTGCCAGCGGTTTCGCGCGCTTCCCGAGGGAACTATTTCCCGTACCCGGATAAAAAGCCTATGTTGTTCCTCAGGGTCTATTCTATCTCTGTACCAAATTTCATTAAAATCGGCTCACTGGTTTAGGCGTGAAAGCGTAACAGACAGACAGACAAAGTTACTTTCGCATTTATAATATTAAGTAAGGATTCTAGTTTTCAGTGCTTATTTGTTTTCATAGCGGCAACAATATTACATGTGTGGCTCGTTTGAAAAGTGCGTCAATGAGGAGCAGCCCCATGGGTCGACCTATCATAAGTATGATAGTAGGGTGATACTTAGACATTTCAGTACTGCAGTCAAAAACAGACCTTATTTTACCGCAGGATATTATGACAATCAATAAATCACCAATAACGAGACTAGTTGTACTCACAAAATTAACACTAACACTTGCGCGCACGCATCTAATTTCTAATGTCTACTCAATACTGTTAGGATTGGGGTCATTGTGCTATGACAGTTAGCTAGGACGAGACATAGTGAAGTTCATTTGAAAAGAACAGCACATCAAGTTACCACAATCTGTCAAATTTCTGCAATAGATTTTCAACCTTATCACAATAGTGGAAGCTTAATTATCGATTGGAAAAATTTAACAGATTTAGGTAGGTTGACCTGCTATCGTCTGTATTGGAACTTGACTTTGCTATTACACAAAATGGTAGTAGTTATTTAATAATGTTTGGTGATAGCCACTTTTAAATTAAAAAAGAACCTTTTAAAATGGTTAATTACTAGAACCTGTTCTATTTTTACTTAAGATTTTTATTTTGAAAGCAGAAGGTATATTTTTGCATATCTTAAATGTTAAATTATTATTATGTAACAGTTCAATTTTAGACCATTGACGTCAACAAACTGTTCTAGTCAAAAAAAGTTCAGATTATATTATTAAAAACATCATCATTGGCCTTTTTATCTTCCCACAGCTGGGCTCAGGTCTCCTCTCACACGGAGAAGGATTGAGCGTTAATCACCACGCTGGCTCAATGCGGGTTGGTGATTTCAGACTATAAAGTCCAGGTTTCCTCAAGATATTTTCCTTTATCTTTAATCAGCCATTGATGTCCAAGAAATACTTAGAAAAATTAAAAAATTGCATTGGTACTTGCCTGGCCTGGAATCGAACATGCGTGTGTACGATCCAGGCTCTTACTTGAGAGCTTGGTGTTTTACCAGGCCACCACGACTTCAAACACCTGGGTATTATTAGTTAAAATATATTTAACAGCAAAACAATAATTAAAGCTGCAATTTGTACAAAGATAAGTGCATTTAAACACGCCAGTGGAATCTAGTCATGGTTTTTGTTGACAATTTAAGTGCATAATCAGCTGCATTATCGTCGATAATTATTTGAGAGTTGGCCCTTTTATCATCGAACTTGGTGTTATTTTCTAGAAGGTTTATAGCAGCTGTATACTATAGCATACATTGATAAGGTTTTGTTGAAAAAATAGGAGAAGTTTATTACTTTGCAGGATTTTTTTGGTGTTCCCGCTGTGGGTGGAGCGTGAGGGAGTGTCAGACTCTTACTGACTAATGCCCACCGTGTTCCTACTGGAGCAGATTGTATACCAGGGCCGTGGTAACTCTTTCGAACAATTCCGTAGTCTCAGCAGGCTTCGGCACTAATACACAGCAACTCAATACGATATCTAGATAGTCATTAACTACTCTAACGGCCAGTTTCCCAGCTTGCAGATAAAGGTCTTGATAGTCTTTTGACAGATACTGCCATAGAAATGTTTTTTAATTTTGACTACTTTTCTATCTCTTTGAAATTGGCTGTAGATATCAATAACTTGCAATATTTAATCGTCACTCGAGTTACGTGTCTGCCGGAGTTGGCAGACATAATAGGTCTATTTGCGGTCAGCATGCAAAACTATGGTTTGGACGCATTCGACCGTGCCACCATGCCACCGTAACGGGCACAAAGATTTACTGATATAACACGCAAACTCTTGGTTTTTGTACCTTCTCGCAATTAAATGATAATACAATTGTATTACTTTGAGGTGTGTTATCTAAATTCATCTGCTCCTTTCCCAACCATGGACTACGTAACTGGATGCATGAGTAAAAGTGTTTTATATGGAGCGACTGCCTGTCTGATCTCCTCAAACCAGGTACCCGGGCTATCCGATACCCCTTTACTCGTAGCGATTGCCAAATCTGTTCAAATGACTGTCAGGACCCAAGAGGTAATCAGTTTCATTGTCTTATTCAATATTCCATCCAGCAACCAATTATTCTTCTCTCTTTTATATTCTAGTGCATAATTTCCATATTAATTCAATATTTTTATTTGCATTTCCAGTTTTTTAATTTACAATACACGAGGAAGCAAACTTCTTCAAAAAAGAGGTCTTTTAGTTGCAAGTAGCCTTTAGTATGCATGATAGAAAATTAATGATGACAAGAATAACATTATTATTGTCATCCTCATTCATTTTGTCAATTCAGGTGTTACCGTCTATTGCTAAATTCAGGCCCCCAAAATAGGCTGCGAGATTTTTCGCGCGAGTTACCGCAACCCTGTACACAAAAGGCATGAAGAAAGAACATGATAGGTTTAAATCAGTAAAAGGCAGAGACCACAGCGGGTGGTCATTTGACGATTTGCCACAAAAAAGCTCCTCCCCAATGAGTGTCAACCATCCCAATCTTGGGTAGCCCGCGGCCATCCACTGACTATCACATTCAAATCAACGGTATACCATGCAAAAAACGTCCTCACTCTACTTATACCTACATATTTTAAAAATATAAGATTATAGAATTTTGATCTATTTCATCCGTCTGTAAACCAAAGGCATTGTAAGTTTCAATAAGCCTTTTTAAAAGTTGTATCCCATGCTTCCTTGCTTTGATGATTGAACATGGGGACTATTCCGAAGACCAGTCTAATAAATCAGTTCCTAGTTTTGTCAATAGATAGATATTAGCCATAAATTACATTTGAGTAACCTTTACTTCAACCACAGACGGCATGACACTTTCGGCCATCACGCCACCTCCCCACTTTCTTAGTTGTGTGAACGTGTTGCTTGTACCGTAAAACATTTTTTTTAAGCATCGTTTAATGTGTATACATTTTATATATAAGTATATAGTTTCTCCCTTTTTTACTTGCTTGTTTTATACAATAGGAGGAACATAGAATTTTTAATGTCTCACTATTTGCATATAGCGAGGGAGTTGTGTATACTCTTTTATTTGATGCACCATATGTATGTATCCACACTTAATGTATTGATAAGTCAAATAATTTGCCTTTTCATTATTTGATTAAACGCGTTTGTATACTTTTTTCAATTCTGTATTTTAATTTCACGCAGAAGATTACTCTTTGGGAGTGTTATTTTTGTTAAAAATACCTCTGTTATTATTACCTTTTTTAATGTCCCATTGCAAGGCTCAGGCCTTTTCTCTTACGGAGAAGGAACGTATGCTCAAAGAGGCGATAAAGACCATTATAATACACCAGTTAAAAATAACTCTCAAACTCCGATTACCGGTAAAGATTACGGTAACCTCATTCCGTTTGACACAGTGCTCCCTGGTAACCGGTTGGCGCGACCTACAGACGAACGAAACGTAACTGATTACGTCATGAATGCATTCAATTACGACTATATCCGATTCTTTAGAACCTGTTGACTGTTTGTTTGTGTGGGTGTAGAAGATGGCTTTGATGGAGGTAAGTTTTTGAAAGAGGCCCTGGTACGAAAAGGGCTTTAGAAGGAAAAAAGGTTTTAGTCAGTCTGACACTAATGATTTCACATATCAAAGAAAAGGTAAATTTTGGGGTTTTCGTGGAATGAGGTTCAAAATAAAGCGTGTTTATTTTGTCGTTGCCCCAAAGTCGAGAATTCGGCAGCAAAAAAAAACATCACCTATTATATATACCTATGCAAGAAGTGTAATGGGTTAAGCTGAATACCAGATCATGAAACACTGGTAAAGGAAGGCCTTTCTACAAAATTGGACTGCTAGATACATTTATGAGGTTCCCAGAGGTACCTAATTGTCACAAAACAACACTACAGCACATGCGAAATCAATGCCTGATTTCAGAGTGGCCAGAGAGGTACAAACCTTTTTTCCATTTGTATGTCCGTTTTCGTCTTAGTCGTATTTAAATGATGTGTCATACACAATTTAGGTCTCATTGTTGGTATAACCCAGATATTCCGACAAAAAACCTCTAATGTTATTTATACCCACCATTTAGGGTCTGGCGTGGTCATATACGTCGTGCCCTTCATTTATACCTTTTTTTAATTAAAATCAAATACTGGTCGGTTGAGTGAGGATATAACAGAGAGCTTAGTTTATCAACAATATAAACGTCAGTTTATCTTAAAATAGGTGTTTAGTTTGAAAATTGATCATGGAACTTCTTAACTTAGACCTAAAAGAGTTCACTAACATAAACCTAAAATGCTTCACAGTTACAGTTTGTTATAAAAAGGTCACATCACGATCCATTTCTTTTTTCAAATAACATCAAATCAAAGCTTACAAAACATTGCAGAAAAAACGACCTCTAAATATTAAATAGTTACATATAAAACTCTCGTACGATTCCGCTGGAACAAGCACTATATGTTACTATATCAACTTTCACTATATGGAATTCCGGCTTCGTAACAACATATGTTCATCTCGTGTGCGAAATCTTATTTTGCCGACTCATAACGCGATGAGGTTGTGATACAACAGTTTTTTAACGTAACTTTAAAGAACTCTTTCTAGGCAAAATGGTCTTTGACACGCTTGTACACTTTGGGCCGTGAATTCCGGGTCAGGTGTAAAATAAAATATATTCTTTAGTAGCTAGTCTTGTAAGGAAACAGAGGTTGAATGATTAATTATGCAATAATTTGGTTAAAGACAATAAGATTCCGTTTAGTTTATTGAAAATTAACAAAAGGTGTAAGGAGACTTTGTTAATCCGGTATATCTTCGCTTAAAATAAATTTGGACTAAGAAGCTCTTATTCGTTAAGTAGTGAGGCGATTATACTTTTTGCCACTCAACGTAGGACAAAAATCTATTTCTATAAGTTCTAAGAAATAGCTACTGCTAAGCTCATTAGTCTTAATTGATAAACTTCTTTTGTCGAATAAAAAGCTCCTCTTTTTATCGTTACAATACCTAAATCTATTACCTATACACCACAATTACGTAGTCAAAATTCTGGGTTTTCCCCATACATACTTAGGTAAGTATTCGGGTTTTTCAAGTAGGGATCAAGGATGTGTTTTGAATTGTAATCATCTTGTTACCTGTCAAATAATGTTCTGATGTTGTCATTCGTAATTTTTGGATATGACAATATATTCTTTAAAAGATATCCAAAAAGCGTGGGCAGGTTGATTTATTCTTGTCAATAAGACTTCGTATTTCATAGGATTCCTTAAACCTCAAGTAATCTATACTAATATTATAAAGCTGAAGACTTTGTTTGTTTTTTGTTCGAACGCGCTAATCTCAGGAACTACTGGTCCAATTTTAAAAATAATTTCAGTGTTAGATAGCCCATTTATCCAGGAAAGCTATAGGCTACTTTTTATCCGGGTACGGGTTCCCTCGGGAAGCGGGCGGAGCCGCTGGCAGAAGCTAATAAACATATAAAACTATTTAGTTTCAACCAATCAAACGCTTACGTACAAGACAAGTTTTGTGCTGACTAAAACAGAATATAGCATGCTTGTTATTTTTTTAACAAATAAAATTATTTTTTGGTCATCACCCATGCCTTTATCGGCATGATGTGACTACCATGAACCTGAATATAGTAAAACAAAAACAAAAAATATAGGCAGTCAATTGTGTGATGTCATTATTATTCAATGCATTTCAGTTAAGGCCATTTTATTGCACTTAAGTGTACCGTGGGAATGGATTTTTTTAAAATAAGATAGAACGTATTTCCCAGCTAGTGATAAAAATAAGTACTGACTATAAGAAGCGAGTAAAACCGCGGTCGACATCTAGCTAGTAACATGGAAGCAAGATCAAATATCTGTGGTTCTTAAGCCAATGCGCAGTACATATGTATGTTATGTGTGCACTCGAATTACACATCCGATATTACCGACGGTGTTTCCTAGCGCAGTTTTCAATGCACACAATTGCAATTGCACATTTGTTATGATACTTTTGCAGCTGACAGAAACTCCATTTTGTGTAACTCTGACGTCATTTTACAGCATTTTGTGTTACGAAAACAAGTTGCGTTGTCGTTTTTAGGGTTTCGTACCCAAAAGGGTAAAACGGGACCCTATTACTATGACTTCGTTGTCTGTCTGTCTCCATGCTGTATCTCATTAACCGTGATAGCTAGAACGCTGAAATTTTCACAAAAAATGTTTTGCTGCCCGAAAAATGTTTGTATTTTCGCTAGTTGTAGATAATAGATTCGTGTATTTTTCATAAATAATGGTACGGAACCCTTCGTGCGCGATCCAACTCGCACTTGGCCGGTTTTTAGAATTATTTTTTAAACTGTAGGAAAAAAGTGCTTTGTTACTGCTGCCGTATCGAGGCGATTTACTGTAAGGTTGGGTAATGCTTGGCGCGGTTGGTCCGTGGATGGGTGACCTATGAAAGTCCTTGGCAGTTAATACGGGTAGTCAGAAGCCAAGAAGTCTGTTAACCGGTCTTAATTATATCTATAGGTCATTGTGTGATCAGATCCCAACTCGATGCTGTTAAATTAACATCTTTTTAGCCTTTTCCCAAAATGTCCTCAACCCAACCAGAGCAACTCGATACCCATTGTTAAGACTATTTGTCATAATAGACATGATGACAAAAAAATCTAATTAGTCCGTCTTTTAGATTATAAAAAATATAGCATACGTGTTTTTTCGTTTTTCATCTATACGAATAATTACGAAGCTAGAGACTTTTGAAATTGCGCGTGACGTCACGCTGCGATTCTTACATAGACATGACGTCAGGACCCCCCACTCCTGAACTTTAACACTCATAAGCTTTGGTATTATTCATAGATTTTTAAAAACAAAAAATAAGTGTCCAATATTTTGCGATAATCTAAATTACGGACTAAATGGATTTGCTTATTTTTTACCCTGTAACTGACTTCCTAGAAAGTCAAAGATCTACAGATGAAACCTGGAATCGATGGTTTTGGAGTAGGAATGTCAGCGTTAACTTTTGATCTCTATAAAAATAGCACAGCATACAAACTATGCACATCAAAACAAGTAACTGTTGCATCACGTATTAAACTATTATAAGTGCAATAAAGCAAATTAAAATGCAATAAATAAGCAACCAATTAGCTGTTAATACGTGCCATAGTTTAGCTATTGTTTCAATGAACAATTGAATTGGTTATCACCGTGTTTACAATGTTGTTTTGTCTGCGTAATGCCTAATGACGAATCAGGAGGCTCAGGCAATTACTTGTGGGTCAATAAACAAGTTTATGTTTCCTAGTGCATCACTACAAAGTATAAAACAAAGTCGTTGCCTGTCCCTATATCCCTATGTATGCTCAAATCTTTAAACTACGCAACGGATTTTGATGCGGTTTATTTAATACATAGAGTGATTGAAGAGGAAGGTTCATATTATGTATGATGACATTCATTAAATACTGGANCTAATATTATAAAGCTGAAGACTTTGTTTGTTTTTTGTTCGAACGCGCTAATCTCAGGAACTACTGGTCCAATTTTAAAAATAATTTCAGTGTTAGATAGCCCATTTATCCAGGAAAGCTATAGGCTACTTTTTATCCGGGTACGGGTTCCCTCGGGAAGCGGGCGGAGCCGCTGGCAGAAGCTAATAAACATATAAAACTATTTAGTTTCAACCAATCAAACGCTTACGTACAAGACAAGTTTTGTGCTGACTAAAACAGAATATAGCATGCTTGTTATTTTTTTAACAAATAAAATTATTTTTTGGTCATCACCCATGCCTTTATCGGCATGATGTGACTACCATGAACCTGAATATAGTAAAACAAAAACAAAAAATATAGGCAGTCAATTGTGTGATGTCATTATTATTCAATGCATTTCAGTTAAGGCCATTTTATTGCACTTAAGTGTACCGTGGGAATGGATTTTTTTAAAATAAGATAGAACGTATTTCCCAGCTAGTGATAAAAATAAGTACTGACTATAAGAAGCGAGTAAAACCGCGGTCGACATCTAGCTAGTAACATGGAAGCAAGATCAAATATCTGTGGTTCTTAAGCCAATGCGCAGTACATATGTATGTTATGTGTGCACTCGAATTACACATCCGATATTACCGACGGTGTTTCCTAGCGCAGTTTTCAATGCACACAATTGCAATTGCACATTTGTTATGATACTTTTGCAGCTGACAGAAACTCCATTTTGTGTAACTCTGACGTCATTTTACAGCATTTTGTGTTACGAAAACAAGTTGCGTTGTCGTTTTTAGGGTTTCGTACCCAAAAGGGTAAAACGGGACCCTATTACTATGACTTCGTTGTCTGTCTGTCTCCATGCTGTATCTCATTAACCGTGATAGCTAGAACGCTGAAATTTTCACAAAAAATGTTTTGCTGCCCGAAAAATGTTTGTATTTTCGCTAGTTGTAGATAATAGATTCGTGTATTTTTCATAAATAATGGTACGGAACCCTTCGTGCGCGATCCAACTCGCACTTGGCCGGTTTTTAGAATTATTTTTTAAACTGTAGGAAAAAAGTGCTTTGTTACTGCTGCCGTATCGAGGCGATTTACTGTAAGGTTGGGTAATGCTTGGCGCGGTTGGTCCGTGGATGGGTGACCTATGAAAGTCCTTGGCAGTTAATACGGGTAGTCAGAAGCCAAGAAGTCTGTTAACCGGTCTTAATTATATCTATAGGTCATTGTGTGATCAGATCCCAACTCGATGCTGTTAAATTAACATCTTTTTAGCCTTTTCCCAAAATGTCCTCAACCCAACCAGAGCAACTCGATACCCATTGTTAAGACTATTTGTCATAATAGACATGATGACAAAAAAATCTAATTAGTCCGTCTTTTAGATTATAAAAAATATAGCATACGTGTTTTTTCGTTTTTCATCTATACGAATAATTACGAAGCTAGAGACTTTTGAAATTGCGCGTGACGTCACGCTGCGATTCTTACATAGACATGACGTCAGGACCCCCCACTCCTGAACTTTAACACTCATAAGCTTTGGTATTATTCATAGATTTTTAAAAACAAAAAATAAGTGTCCAATATTTTGCGATAATCTAAATTACGGACTAAATGGATTTGCTTATTTTTTACCCTGTAACTGACTTCCTAGAAAGTCAAAGATCTACAGATGAAACCTGGAATCGATGGTTTTGGAGTAGGAATGTCAGCGTTAACTTTTGATCTCTATAAAAATAGCACAGCATACAAACTATGCACATCAAAACAAGTAACTGTTGCATCACGTATTAAACTATTATAAGTGCAATAAAGCAAATTAAAATGCAATAAATAAGCAACCAATTAGCTGTTAATACGTGCCATAGTTTAGCTATTGTTTCAATGAACAATTGAATTGGTTATCACCGTGTTTACAATGTTGTTTTGTCTGCGTAATGCCTAATGACGAATCAGGAGGCTCAGGCAATTACTTGTGGGTCAATAAACAAGTTTATGTTTCCTAGTGCATCACTACAAAGTATAAAACAAAGTCGTTGCCTGTCCCTATATCCCTATGTATGCTCAAATCTTTAAACTACGCAACGGATTTTGATGCGGTTTATTTAATACATAGAGTGATTGAAGAGGAAGGTTCATATTATGTATGATGACATTCATTAAATACTGGAGAAATACTGTTATTTTGCTTTGCATTTGGGGCAGGTCGCTAGTACTCTACCAAAATATCAAACTCATATCAAAATCAAAAAGCATTTGATCAAAGTGGGCTGTACAATGTACAACAGCACTTTTTGAACGTCAAGTTACACGAGGCAGCTCCAAAAACTTCCGCCCTTCACCATGTGTTTTTGCTGGGAAGAAGAAGTGCAACAAACACCTCAGTAAGGCAAAGATCAAAGATTGACCCTTAGGGCCAAAGCCTGCCGGGGTTGCGGGATTGTTTCAAAGTCTCACCGCTGCCCTGGTGCATTAAGATCCCCAGAAGGAACATGGTGGGTTTTATTCAGACAGAGTCTGACACTCTTGCGGGAGCGGGAGGGGTCATTTGACAATTCCCACCAAAAAACAAAAACAAATCGAAGATTGTTCTAGAATGTATTTATTTTTTATCATAACAAAACTTTGACTAATTTATGCTGTTTCTTTTTTCATTGGGATTTGATTTATAAGACTTGACCAAAACATCTAATCAATTCAATTGAAAAAGGAAACACAAAAACTTCATTACTATAGATAAACATTAAACATGAATTAACAGAAAAACTGATGATTTAACCCTACATAAAAAGCTTGTATAATAGTAATCAAATAACAATTTAAGTATTACACATTAGAATACATTGTTGGTATTCTTTGTTGGGTTATAATTAATTAATTCATAATGCATTCAGTGTTTTTAGCTGATGTTTTTACAGTCTGAATCTTATCTTAGGTTTAACAAAACAAGTAATATTGTGATAATCAAACAAAAACAGGTAGAGAAGACATGTATTTACTGCAATTATTACTTATATTTATTAATGCAAAATTACAATTCTGTCTGGAGGGTGATTCTCTAACGCAAAACATCTTTACAGCCAAGAAATCATCGTTGCAACATCTATAAATGCGCGATCGCAGCGCTTCAACGATGTTGACGGCGCGACATAGAACTAAAACATGGTTCCAAATGTATGAAAAATCATCCTCGCCTTCGACGACAACGACGACTTCGCCTTCGATTTTATCCTTCAAACCGAAAAGCTTGTCATTTGTGAGGTCGTCGTTGTTGTCATGTCTATGATGTGTCAGTTAGAGAATCGCATGGCAGGTCTGTCAGTCCAGCTTTGACGCTAAAACTACTGAACAATTTAAATTAAGTTCCGTAGGCGGATAGTCTAGTCCCACCGAAAGGATAAAGGCTACTTTTTATCTGGTTGAAAAGCTACCAGCTTCATGTATCCACAGTTTTTAAGAACAAGCCATCTACATAAGTTATTAATTATACTACCAAAGTCATCACTACCTGCCGAGCCTTTTTCCCCTTTATGTTAGGATCGGTTTCCAGTCTCACTGGATGCAGCTGAGTACCAGTGTTTTACATAGACCGACTGCTTATCTGACCTCCTCAACCCAGTTACCCGGACAATCCGATGACTCCTCGGCAAGACTACCCGAAACTACTTCTAAAGATGTCCAAATGATAGCCGGGATTCACCAATTTATCGTACCTTCCGAAACACGGAGAAAGAAGCCATAATCAAAAGTTAATAAGCATACTAGTCTCAATACTTTTTTCTATACGGAAATCCAGTCTAGACCACTAGAAAGAAACAGGTGTGATGTTTCGTAACATTGAGTTTTATGAGCTGTGTTATCGCTAACGTTTTAAATCTAAGTGTTAAACAATGAACACATTATAAGGAAGGTAATTTTGTTCTTAATCGTATGCGCAGGCACGTTAGTTGGAAACAGTGGGGTTTTAGTCATCCGTTTCTATTTAATGACAGCTAGTGGAAATGGAAAAAATATTAATAGTATATTTTCTACAAACCCTTGAAAAATCATGAAGGAAACGAAAATTGGAAAGATAAAGATAAGATAAAGATAAAAAGCATTTATTCAAAGTAGGCTGAAAATCAGCACTTTTTGAAGGTCAATGTTTACAAAAGACAGCCCCCAAAACGCCCGCCCTTCACCACTTCCTATGTGTTTTGGCTGGGAAGAAGAAATGGTGGAACAAACTCCCCAGCAACACATTAAAGAGCTTACAAGCTATTGAAAACGAATGCTAGAAGCCGTTAAGAAAGTATCCTGATGAGAGCTAAATGTGGACATGGACAACATGAGATCATCTTTTTTGCAGTTTGGTACCAAAATATTAAATGATTCCTCCGCTGTGTACAGCGAGAGTTAGTGTCAGGTTATTACTGACTTAAACCCATCTATGTTTCCTCTGGAGACCGACGACGTATTTCAGGGCTGTGGTAACACTTTCAAGCTGTCCCCCACAGTGGGATTATCTTGGTCGAAGTTTGTTAATGTGGTATTATTATGTGTAAAATTTTGAAGAGCCTTAATCTAATCTAGATCACTATAACGACAGATTTATATATTGGTACCTACAGGGCTATAGGAAACGAATATGTTTGTTAAGGACCACGTTAGTACAAAGAAAAACAATGGATGCACTTTACGTCCCACAGACGTGATGACAATGTTAATTACTCGACCAGTTTTAATTGAAGTTGGATCAATAAGATTGTCAATGCAAGGAAGATGGAAGCCAACGCGGAACTGGCGATGTCCTTTTGAAAAATGTTATTGTTGTTTCTTCCCAGGACTGTTATATATACTAATGTTATAATATTGAAGAGAGTTTGTCTGAACGCGATTATTTCGGGAAGTAAGTCTGGTTTGAAAAAATATTTCTTGAAGAAGGCTATTGGCTACTTTTTATACGAGTGCGCGGAGCAGTTTCAGAAACCGTTACATAGAGAAAAAATATTTTCTATAAGCAAGTTTATAAGGTGATAATTATGTTTTTGATAAACTTTTGGTCAATTTTCAAATAAAATTTTAAATGTTAAAAATTATAGGATATCCTGAAGTCTCAAGCATGATGTACAGGCGACAGCACATCAAGTTACCACAATCTGTCAAATTTCTGGTTTTCAACCTTATCACAATAGCAGTAGGTTAATGTTTGATTGGTAAAATTTGACAGATTGATATACGTTGACCTGCTGTTGTCTGTACCATATTTTATTTTCTCTGTTAGACAAAAAGCTTATAAAGAAAATTGCTGCTAAACAACATCAAATTATTATTAAGTATTATGCACTTAAATTTTTTGTCGCTCGTTAGCGGACGTAAGGCTTATGATGATGAGACGAGAGTTTCCGATTGTGAAAGTAGACATGGGTTAACGTAAAGATGCAAGGATGAATGTGGAAGCGATTCTTGCTTCTCTAACTGCAGGAGAAAGGGGGAACATGGATAGGTTTCGGGGGTAAATTAGGATTTTAAAGATGCAAGGATGAATATGAAAGCAATTCTTCCTTTAATATCTGCAGATGAACGGGCGAACATGGGTGGGTTTAGGGGGTAAATTGTAAATGGGGGAGCATGGGTAGGTTTAGGGAGAAAATTAGGATTTGGATTCCTCTTCTAACCAGGAGAACGTATCGGATTTCAATACCCTATCTACCTGTTGATGTTACTTATATAGGTCAAGTAGGGAGTTAATGTCGAAACTCAATCTATAGTGAGAAAGTCAATGGAACAGATAGGATATTAAAATCCGCAGTATGTCATACAGATCACAAACCTAAATGAATATTGACAGATATTTTTTTTTTGCACAAACCGCAGATATTTTTGCCAAATATGTGGGTTTTGAGGTTTATCAAAGGATTGTAAATATTTACGGGTTTGCTGTTTGTCTCAAACAATTTACAAGTTTTAAAGTAAAGCAAAATATTTTGACTGCTTTATTCACCAAACAACCACCTTTTTTGTACCAAGCGCTAAATCAGACATGTAAACATATAACTCTCTTTTTAAAAGTCGGTTAACAAAACCAGTACAAACCCCACAATGTGGAGCATCCACTACAAAATTATTCAACACGCTTTCTCTCACATTATGACGGAAATCATCTGCTGAGCAAAATGTATAGGAAACGGAAATCTTTGCTAATATCCACATTATGATATTTTCTTGCACATAGTAAGAGCTAACTCATTAGCTACGAACCATCTAAGAACTAAGTAAAGTATGGACGTCGAAAATTTAATATAATATCAAAAGGCGCAAAACATTATATTTGGACTTTTTATTCTAAGTTTAAACTTTTTTATTTGGAGGGCACGTTAGTATCGGACCTGTGGCTGATCTCTCTCCGGTCGTGTCGGATTGCCGACCCATCGGGCTATGAGAGTGAGGGAATAGGGAGTGCACCTGTGTCTGCGCAAATGTTGTGCGATCTCTTCATATTAGAACAGCCGCCGTGGTTGGCAATCGTTTAGGGTGTCATTATTACTATTTTTTATTCAAAAGCTAGATTCTGGCAGCGGCTTCGTAAAACTTGAAATTCCGTTTCTCTCGTTTCCGTGGTAATTTCGGAAAATCCTTTTTTACCTCGCGTGAGAGTCTTGAGATGAACCTCTATGCAAAATTTCAGCTTCATAG
>NWSH02000081.1:454023-466959 GCA_002382865.2 Heliothis virescens | reverse complement strand
CAGAAGAGATTGCAGATTATTCGCGAAACCGTTTGCGAAAGGTTCTGTGATGATCTTTTCATCAGTCTAGACGTTCTGGCTGCCGTTCCGACCGTAGGGGTATTTGAGTGCTTGATTTGGCTTTGTTGTTATGAACGGGCTCGCAATCCCACAATGCGATATTAGATTTTAGCTTTGTTTGTTTGATATTGTCGCCGGCGACAAATTTTCGACGAAAATTTTTTTTGCTTCGAAATACTATTCGACTGCAACGCATGTTATTTCAAAGCACTGTCCACTGCGACATCGTGTTGTAAGGAATCCGCATAGATGAGATCGAACAATACCGCCAAAAGCTCTCCGCTCAACGATTCGAAGACAGGTTTCAAAAATATAAATCCTATGTTGCCACTGGACACCCTTTTATGTTCTTGCAATATTACCTAATCTGTTGTGTTCAGCCGCTATGGGTGAGGGTTTACGAGTACACCAATTAAAATTAAAACAGTCTAAGTATTATTTTATTTAATTGAATACATCTTTTATTCATTGAATAATCCTTGTAGAAAAATACCTATTAAATATATTAAAACCTTTATTGATGGTATATATACAAAATATTTTTCACATGGCATTTAAAAAAACAAGATGTTTTAAGTTAAAACAATGACAAAGCTTTTAAGGATAAAAAAATAATAATTAGTAAAGAGTGTGAACACTTTTGTTTGTTTATTGGATTTCCATTATGTTTAAGATCATGGTGGTTCTTAGGTATTTACATAATCGCTATAACTGTTATAATTACTTGATGTTAGTGCACAGGTTGCTAGATATGAGTCAGAGAATACAAAAGAATGATAGAATACGGTTTTCTAAGTGGGCAGATTGACACACAATGCATAAAATATGAAGGCTTACATGCATACATGAGAAGTTTTTTCGCCCAAAAATGTAGAAGTATTGCCAAACGTACCAACAATTTTGGTAATTTCAATCTGCTTAACTCTTCACCCTTATGCTCTACTAAGGAAACTAAGAATGGACGTTTTGTTTCACAAAGAATAATAATGACTCGTGGCAAGCTAACTCTTAAGGGCGTAGAAAGCTTTGGTCGGGCTGGGGGATTGTTCGCTGCGAGTTACGGGCCCTGGCACATAAAGGGCTCCCGAAGGATACGGTGGTGTTTTAGTCTGTCAAAGTCTGACACTCCCTCACGCTGTCACCCAACGTGATGACCCCATCTGATGATATCCATCGATAAAAGGGCGTATAAAGGGCAAACAACATCCGTCTGCCCGGAATTGGAACTTCACACTGCCCCATGGTGCACTCTGCTGAAAACGGACAAAGGTTTTGGCGACCGGACTGTGTCGGTATAACCACCACACAGAACTAAGTAGCATAATTAATGCCATTGCTCGATGATGGGCAGAGATGTTCGAATTACAAACTATCCACACGGGCTACGCCACACGCATGCCGTGAGGCGGTATGCTACTAAATTTCTGTAATAGAATTATCTTTCTCGAGTTAAGATCTATTTATTTAACTATGGGATATATGCTGGATAAGCATTCTTTACTAGAATACCATCTATAATGAAGTTATATCAAGGTAAAGTAAAGAGACATAACAGCCACTGGGACAAAGATTACGAAATAATTGATTTTGATACGCTTTTTAACAGCGTTTGTGGTACGGATGAATACTTTTAAGAATGACACCGTAAATATTAAATCACTAATTCTGATTGTAAACTGTAATTATTATAAACCAATTTATTTACCCACATTTTCTCAGTTATTCGTATATGGTAACTCATATCTATCGAGTTATTATGGTGAAAACGGCATACACAAGAATCTTTTCAGCAGTTTTGCATGTTGTGAAAGCACGGTAGATGTATATTTTATTCATCATTGAATTAAAACAATATAAAACGCTTTCTTATTCAAAAAATCAGCTACCTGCCCAAATGCAATCGTAAAACTCCCTACTTTTTAGAAAGCCATTGAGGAAAGTTTATCTAACGATTTAAAGTAATTAACGTTCAAGGTAATTAATTGTCTATATTAGCAAACCTTTGGACCATTGCAGTTATTATTGTGTGAATATGATCTTAGCCTATGATATAAAGTCAAGTTTTTTAGGTTTAGCCTTCCGGTTGAATATGAAGGTGCTCGTCAAGAAGTCTAATATGGCGAACTAGCAAACTGTTCCAGGGCATCGCCCGCGTAGAACTTAAATCATCATTTTTACCCGTTCTAATAAAAAATCGAAAATTCTTTCTTATCTAGCGTGAGAGTTTTAACGTGAACTTCTGTGCAAAATTTTCAGCTTATATAGTTCACAGGTTTGGGCCCTGAGTTGATGAGTCAGTGTAATGAGTCAGACTTTGTTTTTTATATGTACTATAGAAGAGGATTAGGATAATATCTGCTTCAAGTAGATTTCCATAACCTATTTATTTAATTTTTTGCTTACCAAAAATAGATTTTATACAATTCGCCATAGGGTACTAGTCGACCAGCAGTCAGTGTATCAAACATCTGTCTATTGTCATATTTTAACAATCGAATGTTTAACCTTCCACTATTGTGGATAAGGTTGAAAATCGTTTTCGCAGAATTTGACAGTTTATGTAGACTGACTTGAATGTCGATGTAACAAGTACTAAATGGCCTGTCCGTAGTACCTAGCAACTCAACTATCGGTAGGATATTGAGAAAACCAACGTAAGTCTTTGTTATCTCAGTTTTTTTTTGCTTAAATACTGATCTACACAGATTTAAGATTATCAGTATTTTAAAAAAATAAAATGTTCAATCAAATATTGCCACTGTCATTAATAAATGTTGGCAATTAAATAAAATAAATAAACCATTGCTTGCGAATGAGCTCATATTTATTAAGCTAGACAAATAAGTTTTTTATGCTAGAATAAGTATCTATACATTACGATAAAATATCTTCTTTAATAAACCGGTGCATCAATTATTTCCAGCATACGATAAGAAAAACAAAGATTCCTGTCGTCTAGACAAATGCTAATCTACTACTATACTATATTAAACTTTGTTTGTTTGGTTTGAACGCTAATCTCAGGAATACTGGTCCGACTTTGGAAATCTTTCAGTGTTAGCATAGCTTATTAATCGAGGAAGCTATAGGTACTTTTTTATCCGGGTTGCGCCGAGTTGTTCCCACGGACGCGCGTGAAACCATGGAGAAGCAGTATTAGAAATCCTAGAATTCAGGCATCCTTACTGTATGGTGTTGACTGAACTTAATTTGAACACAGAGATCTTTGTCAACTAATTTGGCTGTTCGAAGTCTGCCTGTAACTTACGATTGTGAAATGTATAAAAATAAATATTATGAAACCTAGCTGTTTTCCCCCGCAGTTTCTCCTGATTACCTCCGGGAACTTTTTCCCATAGGTACCCGGAACAAAATATAAGTGCAGGAATAATCAAGCTTCTCAACAGTGAAATAATACCTTTCCTTTTCTTAGTCGGAGAAAAGCAAAACTACGCAAAGTATTTGCAAGTCATTTTACTTAATAAATTTAAACTATTGCAGAATAGTTAAACATCTACTTAATACAAAAAAACACGGGATCGAAAAAAAAACGTGACCGTTTTTAAATTATTTATATTAATCACAACACAAAAAGGAATAAAAATATTAAACATAAAATAAGACATTTGCACATTTTCACCACTATAAACTAGTTTTGGAACTCAGATACCTACATAAAGAACTATAAGTTGCAGATCATTCATTAATAGTTAAAGATAAAAAACCGCAAGTGCGAGTTGGACTCGCGCACGAAGGTTCGTGCCATTTTCTATGAAAAAAGTACAATAGGAAAATGATCAAGTGGTGAGTTAGTTAAGTAGCACATTATTTCTAATAGATGGCGTACTCAGTATACAATTTTGCAATTAATTAATATAAATCAATAGCATTAATAATTTACTTTTTTTAATTTTTAGTATTTGTTGTTATAGCGGCCAATGGATATACATCATTTGTGAAAATTTTCAGCATTCTAGCTATCACAGTTAATGAGGATACAGCTGGAGACAGGACAGACAGACAGACGGACAGACGACAGACAGACGACAGACAACGAAGTCTTTAGTAATAGGGTTCCTTACCCTTTGCGTACGGAACCTATTACCCTTTAAAAGGACCCTTTTTATTCCCGTTTGTCTGTCGGCTCCTGTCTGTCTGTCTGTCTGTCTGTCTGTCTGTCTGTCTGTCTGTCTGTCTGTCTCCAGGCTGTAAAAACAAGTTAAATATTTTAACAAGGAATAAAAAGGTTTATATTGACTTCATAATTACTAATTTAAGTGTTTTAATATTTAATTCCGGGTTTTTTTTTGCGACCAGCCTGTTTTGGGACATATTTTTTTTTTCCATAAAAACCTGACTAGAACGCCTATTTTGTATTCAGATTTTTCTACAAAAATATGTTAGCGAGCTATAAAAATATCGATTTGCATACTTTACCGATTGTAGATAGCTACTATCTTATGTTAAACCGTTGGTCACATGTCGGCTCACATGTTTTTGATAAAGGACCTCAAAAATTTGCGAGATATTGGAACCAACTTCAAAATCAAGGAGGTTTCCTGTTTGACTTGTATGTAAGTACTATATTAGTGCGCTATTATCTCGCGTTTTTTATGCTGTTTTCAGCATAGGATTTTTCGCTTAGGAGAAGGTTTTAGGTGTACCTATTAACCGAAAATAAACATAGATGTTCACACTTTAACACGTGTTTTATAGAATTCGGTTAGGTAGAATTCGGTGGAGAAATAAACACAGCTGCAACCACAAGGCACCGACCGATGCACCTCAAGGTATTTATTTTTGCTTTTCAGTGCTTCGTTGTCAGTATATTTTTTTTTGTTTTAATTGTTTTTTTTTCTTCGCCTTTCACCTTCAACGGGAAGTCAAGTGAGTAGTAAAAAATGAGTGTAAATAAATAGTTCTTATTTTCAGTAATAAATAATTTCCAAAATCCTAACTTAAATACGTATTTATAATTATGATGAACAGTGGGGTAATTTTTACATGTTATTAATTTGCCTATAGTAATGATAAAATTCAAATTACTTAAAGTTCAAAGTAGTTTTGATTTTGCCAATGCTGACTACACATGTACACATGTACATGTCATGTTCACATGTACAGAAGGCAGACAAGGTTTTACGACGACAAAGAATTTAAAAATATGAATTGATTAGATAGTAAGGGATTACCAAATAAATCGGAATTATATCGCGCTGGATAAACCTTTAAATACGGTAAAGGCCCGATAAGTTCACTTGTAGTAAACAAAGAAAATTAATTAATATTTATCAAATGATAAATAATCGACATTAATAGGTATTGTTTTCGTCTCGAAGTGCATACTGCGATAGTGGAGTACAGTCAACAGCAAAAATAAATTGGCAATACGGCAAACCTTCTTACTTAGTTTATCAATGAAGAAAGAAAAACATTCTGTATAAGTGTTCCTCTGAGCTGTAGTGCTTTGTCACACTATATATTTTGCTTAGTAAACTTTTCTCGAAGATGGAATTTTTATGTAAGAGTTTGATACATAAAGACTTTTTAATTTATTTTGATCAGTAATAATATCGGCCTTGTTACACAAATACCGTTGTTGAATCAACTTCAAAATATTATCACACAAGTTTGCGCAATTTCATCAGAATAAATTGAGGAAAACCGACTTCACAAAAAAACACTGAAAGGGATAAAAAAATAAAACTTTTCACATGGCTCTAGAAGTCGGTGTCTGCAGGTCTGTTGAATGTGTTTATTTTGCCACCGACTTCTAGAGCCATGTGAAAAGTTTTATTTTTTTATCCCTTTCAGTGTTTTTTTGTGAAGTCGGTTTTGTTTTTTTTGTAAAAAGTTTTTTTATTTTATGCTTTTCAGTTTTCGGCTCTAAAATAAAACTATATCTTTAATACCCATACCCACCCACAGTGACAGTCGGGCCGACTGTTATAGTATCATCGACGTAAAAAAGCGTACGAAATTTGAAGAGTTCTCTCAATTTCTCCAGGATCCCATCATCAGATCCTGGTCTCCTTACCATGGGACCACCTGTGAAGAACACCCTTTCAAACAAAAAAAGAATTTTGAATATCGGTCCAGCCATCTTCGAGTAATCGGTGAACATACATAAAAAAAAAAAAAAGATACGGTCGAATTGAGAACCTCCTCCTTTTTGGGAAGTCGGTTAAAAATGTCGTGAGAACGTCGAACTTCTAACTAGGTGGACAGATGAATTTGTTGCTGACTGTACCAGGTGTTAAGTGTAATACATATAGATAAAGTAGTTAATAAATAATTGGATAATTATGTGTTTACGACGTATTGAAGAAAGTATGGAAAATTATCTTAAGCTATCAAAAGCAGTAGCCTGGTTTGGTGGGCTTACTACCTACATCGTGAGTAAAACTTGCCAATATTGATGGCTTCCGAAAGAGAAAAGGCTTTTGTTCAGCTGGAAATAAGCTGGCTATACTCTATATGCAAAGCAAGGATTATTATTATACACCTACTAATATTATAAATGTTGCGAAATTGCGAAAATTTTGTTTGTTACTCCTTCAAGCAAAAACTACTTGACGGATTTTGATGAACTTGGCTGTAATATAGCTTATAAATCAGAATAACATGTAGAATGAGTTTTTTTTTATATTGACCAATCAATGACAAGAGTTTAAACAAATATGTGCAATTTTGTAACCATTTCGGCGCGTCTTATTTTCGTTACGTCCTACTTAACAGATTTTCTGTGTTTTTGAAGGAAATTGTCAGTCGAAAGCTTATTTCAGAAAATTGGGCAACTGATAAATATTTCAAGAAAATAAAAAAAGTATGATTTGGAATATGAAAAGATTTATATAAGAATAATATTTCACAAATTAAGGGCTAGTTTCAGCGGTCCCAAGTTAAGGTATCTGCCAGATAGTCCCATAGAAATGTTTTTAATTTTGTCAATTTTCGTATGGAATTATCTGCCAGATAGCTATCTAGAACCTGTGAAACTGGCTGTAAGTGCCAGTTTCAGGAGTCCCAGATAAAATGATAAATACCCATCCGAGAGATAATGATATAGAAAAGTAGTTAAAATTAAAAACATTTTTAGGCATTATCTGTCAGATAGCTATCTAGAACTTAATCTGGAACCTGTGAAACTGCATTTAAATAAGAACATTTCATAATTGAAATCAGTCAACGAAAATATTGAAAAGGACACATAAAAAAAAAATAACGAAACTCTTTTTAAAAATGGAACAATGAAAATGAACCATTCAGCCTGAAATAATGAAAATTATTCACGCTTGTTTCTAATTGCTTTGTCAAAGATTATGAAATTTATTGTTTGTACAGATAAAAAATCCAATTACCGAATAATTAGATTTTATGACGTGAAATTTTAATTAAATTTTTCAATTTAGAAAAATTACGTAGGCATTCGTGATAGACAGATAATATTTGTCAGATAGAAAAATATTTTCTAACAACATAAATAATATTTTTGCGACTTGTGATAAAAAATATTTTTATTTGCGAATGTTTTGTGTTATAACCGTATGCTCATACGAAACTATCGACGAATAATAAAAATAATATTACATAAAAAATGAGAACGTTCAAACACAACTCACCGAAAAGCAACAAACGTTTCACCTCCTTTTACTTTCGTACAACAACACTTGCACAAAAAATTGTGTATATTTACCACGAAAATTCAAATAAAATTACAAAAACACTTTTAATAAAATCTAAATAGACTACAAATGGCGATGTGAAAATTATTTACGAAAAACGGCGCGCGATTTGACAGCGGTTCGAAAATGGAACGCGTTTTTTTTTAATACGTCGCGCGGGAGTCGAGACCGAGAGCGCACTGCCAGCCAGCCAGTAGATCGCTCTCTCCGATCGATGTAGTGCCATTAACTTTGAGAGGGGACATTAAAGACAAGATTTTTTATTATTCTGCATTATAAATTATCGCCATTTGTTATGTTTACTAATAAGACCTATTATGAATATTTTAAGGAAGCTGTGTGAGCTCGTCAGAACTCTGAATACCTATTATTTTTTCATACTTAAATTATGCGAAATTATCTGAGTTTGCATGCCTGCTGTAGTATGGCTACCGTTTTTTCAAAAATATTTAAACATTTAATAAGGCTACTAACTACTTCAGTATTAACCACGTCATGGAGAATTTGATTCCCGTTTGGGGATAAAGTACAGCTTTACGTTTACAAATACTGTGGCTGCAGACATTTTTAGACCCTTACAATCTTACCACCTGGAACTCTATACATTTAATAATATAGGTATAGCTGAAACTGAAAAAAATTAAAATACTTATTAGTACCAGCCTTCTTTTTTCATTGGTAAAAAATAATTTTAAAATAACGAAGATACGTAAACATAGCACAAAAAATACTGTGTTAACCTTAACTACGTTTATAAATAAAATCTTACAAATCAATAACCCTTGTATAAGACCTAAACAATAAGTAAAGAAAAGAAATAAAAGATCATTTCATGCAAACATTGCGCACCCGGATAAAAAGTAGCTTGTAACGTTCATCGATAAATGGGCTAACGCTTTTTTTTATAGCATTTAAACAAACTATTCGACTTTACAATATCTAATGAATTTGATACTTAGTTCTCAAAGCGGCCATAGCCAGCAAAAAACGATTTCACTTGACATCAATTCGAATACGTTAAAATTTTCATTATTTAAATTTTCACTTTAAAAAGTAAATTAAAAGCCCTTGTTTTTTTCTCTTTTTTATTTATTATTAAATCCACTATTTAAGATTATTTCCATTTTTTTTTATCAGTCAGTCGACTATAACAAGTAGCCAATGTCCGCGTCTAAACATTCGTAGGTCTACACTCACTGTGACAGCGAGCGGTGACGTCACAAGAATAAGACACCTTTCTCCGTACAGAAACGCACTCATGCACGGGAATGCAACTAGACTATTTTATTAATAAACTATTTAGCATTGTTTATGACACAATTACTGTAAATTTGCATTGTGTGACCTACTTTTGAAAGAACAGTTTTGAATTAATGACATGGCTCAAAGAAAAGTCTTTGGGCTATGTAAGTACCTTGGGCGTACCCTTCTAGAGGGTCCAATAATTTTCCCTCTCAAAAGTCAGCTAATTGACGTCTCGCTAATTAGTATTTTGTTTATAAACACTACAGGTTTTTGAAGTAATAGTAGGTAACCTGGGAGTGTTTGAACTCGCCACCTAAGTGTCCTGTGCGGCCCTGAACATCATTGAGCCACGTGTTACTCCAATTAAATGACAAATTAAATCTTTTTCTTCATCGTATCATGTGGACTACAGCTTTAAAAAATTACCGAGTTCTTTTGTGTGAAATCATTAAAATACCCCTCTCGCTGTGGGTGCAGTGGGAAACAGGGTCTACAATTACAGCCAAAAACTCGCCTTTGTTCCTACTGGAGTCTGTGGTGTACCAGAACTCTTCTGAAGAAGTCAAAAGTCATAGAGTGCAACAACTGCCAAGTTATACCAAAAAGGCCAAAAAGCTGAATTAAACGGCCCGAACCGGGAATCGACACAGCACGGCAGTTGCGCTGACCAAACCAGCAGTACAAGAGTGCAAATCAAATTAGGAGTGATCTTATTATAAGCCCCTTGACCGTAATAAAGCTTGATGGTTCCCAAACACAAAATTTTGAATTTTGTATTTCAATAAGACCGCAATAAAAATCAGCTTTATTTTTTTGGAAACCATCGAGGCAATTTTGTCATGTTATATGACGTAACAGTTAAAAAAATCTTCACTGAGTAGAATATTTTGGAAAACGTGATTCAAGGATACCTACATAAAAATATTATATTTATTTATGAAAATAAGCTTTGATAACATTATTTATTTGTGTCGATAGCCTTGTCATATTAAAAATACGCTCAAGAATAAATATGATTTGAACACTAAATACTAGCAAAGCGCCCCGGATTCGTACTAGGGTTTAAATGATTTTTCTGACTAGGGTACTGGGGGACCTTAACACCATTTACAAGATTCTACCCGCGGATTCACCTGGGCCCCGTGGGAACTACTTCTAAGAGTAGCCTATAAGCTTTCCCGAGTAGGCTATCTAACAACTTGTTTTTTCAAATCCGATATAACCTTCTGATAAATGCCTCAAAAAATTAACAAACAAATAGTGCTTAAAATCGTGTCGACAGTTAAAAATAATAGTGCCAAAACAGTCGATTTGATTCACAAATGATAATTATTGGTACATACAAAGGGTACAGTTTTTATATGTATGTTGATTTGCATCAAATCGTTTAATTTGTTTGTGCAATTACCCAAACCACAACCTTAGATTTAAGACGTAAACAAAATATTTTTGCTCATACGTATAAATTGCTGTTTTGAGATCCAAATCACAATTTTAGAATTGTGAAAATCCCTAAACGAGGATATCTGTTTACATTGAATGTTTATGATTCATCCAGCTTCTACGCTAAAAACTTAAAATCCCGTTTTTCCCGTTCCCGTGAGAATTTCGGCAAATCCTTTCTTAGCGGATGCCTACGTCATAACATCTACCTGATTGCCAAATTTCAGCCCGATCCCTCCAGTGGTTTGGGCTGTGCGTTGATAGATCACTATGTTAGTTGTATGTTAGTCCTATTAACGCACTTTTGAGTTTTTTTTTATATATTTAGATATACTACTATTATATACATATGATATATACTATATTAAATAGTAAGTTTGTACATATGTACAGCAAAACCATAATTAAATATTTGTTAAATAATCTTTACTTAATATTATAAAGCTGAAGAGTTTGTTTGAGCGCGCTAATCTCAGGAACTACTGATCCGATTTGAAAATTTATTTCAGGATTAGATAGCCCATTTATCGAGGAAGGCTATAGGCTACTTTTTATCTGGGTGCACCGAGTAGTTGCCACGGGATGCGGGTGAAACCGCTAGCAGAAGCTAGTTATTGATAAATCTTTAAGACACATTATAGATTTCCTCATTTAAAATTCTACACAACAGGAATAGGATATGCAGTAGTTCTTAGATTATTTACATGTTACAGCTCACTGGATATACAGACGTCAGAATGTAAGTACAGACGACAGCAGGTCAACCTACCTCAATCTGACAAATTTTACCAACCTAACATAAACCTTCCACTATTTGTAATAAGGTTGAAAATCTATTGCAGAAATTTGACAGATTGTGGTAACTTGCTGGGGAGTTTGTTGCTCCACTTCTTCTTCCCAGCAAAAACACATAGGAAGTGGTGAAGGGCGGGCGTTTTTGGGGCTGTCTCATGTAATTTTGACGTTCGAAAAGTCCTGTTTTCAGCCTACTTTGAATGAATGCTTTTTGATTTTGACTTGATGTGCTGTCGTCTGTAGATACCTATATGTAAATGTACGTATGTTTACAAGTTTATAAGCATTACATTAACTCCCACGTTTAACGTTAAGTGATCGTTTTAAGTTCATTGCAAATAGTTATGAGACGACCAATCTCAAGTTTGCATCTTAATTTTTTTAATGGAATTGTTCACGTTTTTAGAAGTTCACTTTACTTTAATATTTTGGAGTTTCTGTTTTGAAAGATTATTAGATAGGCAAAAGATTATCCTATAGTAAAATCTGAAGGGTTTGCTTCTTTGAACACGCAAATCACTATTACACCGATGTAAATAATTATTTCAGTGTTAAATAGCCAGATTTTTTGCCAGGTGCAGGGGTTAGCTTCCACTGGAAGAGGGCGGAACCACGCTCACGTGTAATCGGCACATTTTAGCATTTTGATAACAAGCTTTTTGGCATTTAGTGGCCCGCGCAGACACGTGACTGATATTAAATGTCACTGCGCACATTTTGTACATACTTAGTGCGGTCATTTTTCGGGGCCACTGATTGTACCTACATAATATTGTGTAATTGTATATTAATGATCGAACTATATATTATAATCAGCGTGATCTTATTAATATACTAGACTAGCTTCCGCCAGCGATTTCACCCGCATCGCGTGGGAACTACTCCGGGCACCCGGGTAAAAAGTAGCCTGCAGCCTTTCTCGATAGATGGGCCATCCAACACTGAAATCATTTCTCAAATCGTACCAGCAGTTTCTAGGATAAGCGCGTTCAAACTAATTCTTGCTTATACCATAGATATACCTGATCTTTCTCCGGTCGTGTCGGATTGCCGTCCCATCGGGTTATGAGAGTGAGGGAATAGGGCGTGCACCTGTGTCTGTGCAAATGCTTGTGCACTATATTCTGCGAAACTAGCTGATCTTCTTATATGTGAACAGCCACCGAGGCTCGATTTTCAGCCAAGCTAGGACGCCATTATTATTACAATTTATACCTGCCCACAACCAATTTAGTAGTCTACTTTGTGCCTAACATTTCTTCATTTTGATTTGACAAAAATATTTTTGAGTGAATCAGGTTCTTGTTTTCATCAGGCTACATTCGAGGTCAGGCTACAAATGGTGGTCTAGAATAATTATCAGCTAAAACTTGATTGAGAGTTGTATAGATATCGTGTCTGGTTATAAACGAAAATCTACTAAGGTAGTGCGAAATAGGCTAGACGACAACAAAAATCTGATAAGTCAATGTTCTAGATTATAAAAAAAAATGCATACGTATATTAGGTATCGTTTTTCATCTAAACAAATAATTACGAAGCTACAGACCGTTGAAATTGCGCGTGACGTCACGCCTACGATTTTTACATAGGCGTGACGCCATGACCCCCCACTCCTGAGCTTTAATACTAATTATGTTTGTTGTTATTCATAGATTTTTAAAAACAAAAAATACGTGTCCAATATTTTGCGATAATCTAAATTACG
>NWSH02000081.1:432466-453923 GCA_002382865.2 Heliothis virescens | reverse complement strand
AGTAAAATCATTAAGATACTGGTTATTATTATTATATTGTCTCTTCCCAACGATATGTTAAAGCAAATATCTTACATCTATGTATTTACCTATTATTGATTTAAACAATTCGCAGTTTATTACCAAGGCTGGATTCCTTCAAGGACTGTTTGTATACCTAATTAGCTGTCGTTGAAAACAAAAAGATTCCATGTTGTGTGTTTCATGTTATCATACTAATCTATACTTATTTTAGACAAAAGACGGGTCTTACTCGCGAAGAAAAACCCGAGTCTACCCGTGACCACGGTCGGTGCAATACAGCCGAAACGTCGTCGGGAGAAAAAAGGTATCGTAAACCTTTATAATTTCATCGCGAGTAAGACCCGTCTGTTGCCTAAAATATGTGAACATGTAGCGAAAGTTAAAAAACATTTAATCTATACTTCTATCGTAAAGATAAATATTTTTTCGTTTGTACCATAAAGGCTCCGAAACTACTAAACCGATTTGAAAAAATATTTCACTGCTTGGAAGCTAGACCACTCCCTAGTAACATAAGCTTATAATTATAAGGGAAGGAGTTTCCGCAAAACGCAGGTGAAACTGCCGGAAACGGCTAGTAAGAATAATGAGACCACTTGCTTTATTTAGGTATGTACGAAATCGTTAATGGTTTTTCTCATTTATAGAATTCACTAACTTCTGCTAGCGATTTCACTCGTGTCCCTTGGGAACTACTACGCACACCCAAAAATAACCTTCAGTCTTCCTCGATATAACACTGGAATATTTTTTTGAATCTGATCAGTAGTTCCTGAGATTAGCGCGTTCAAGTAAACAACTTCATCCTTCTTAAGTCGTAAATACAAGGAATGTAATAAAATTTGAGATGATGCAATTGACTTTAAATTGGATATTATATCCCATAAGAATTAGTAGCTTTATTAAGATGATTTATTCACAATTTGTTATTAATTTATTTATAAATGATCCCAGAAATCACATTCATCCCATAGACAACTGAGAAAAAAAATGGGATTCAATGACATTTTGTAAGTTTACATAACGTCTTATTGCACCGAAAATTAAGAGGTATTTTGTAAGATTTCAGTGTCATTTTACTCTGAATACTTTTTTTCATAACCACCTTTTATTTTGACCATAAATGTGTAAGCATCATTAAAGACCACAGGCTCCATGTTAGATCTCTTCCTTGTCATATCAAAATGCTCATTCAAAATCTCCCAATTTTTTAGTTTCCAACCAGTTACCCCAACCAAACAGAATCAGTCTAGCAATCCAATTGGCAAATCATCTACATTAAACGTATTTGCACAAGAACCGAACCGCTCACATATATATCCGCAGTTTAGTTGGCTCAAGGGCGGGTTACACCGTGCTACGTGAGTGGCATCGCTTAAACCAAGGTTAATTTCACTGGGGCTGGTAATAGAATACGATATGCAACATTTTTGTGGGTAGTCCGACGGTTAATGACACTTCCATGCTCGTGTTTTGAATGTTTGTGTTGTGCAATTGGGCTGTTTTTATATCGGGTCTTGAACTACAGGTTTTGGGTGGCGATTAATACCGTTAAGATAGTTGTGGTGGTGATAGAGTGATACAAGCAAAAAAAGTAATACTGGAAAAATGCCTATGTCCTTTTATACATCCAGAAAAGATAAATAAAGTAGTGGGAAAATATCTGTATTGATCAAGTTATCTTCAACAGTGTTATGGTCATCAAATATTGTCGGTGAGGTGATGCCAAAGAATATACCTTACCTATTTGTAGAAATAGAAGATTTTGTTTGCCGTTGCACAATAAATTGATATTTATCCACATATATTTGAAGAATATATATTGTATCCACATCATATTTGAAGAATTAAAGAATCTGTAGAAATTTCATAGCTTCTATATTTGGTGGTACAGTTATAATTTCATGATGTCTTATTTATTCCGTTCACATTTCCGAGAAATAAAAATACTTAATATGATTCATTCGCTGTGTTCTAGTTTGTGAATCAAGTTATTTTAAGTGAAATGTGAGATGCTGACGAATGCCATATGCTGTGTAGCTGCAAAAACTGGAGATATGTGACTAGTTTTTAGCCATTTAGCTGATATTAATAATTTGACGTAGGATGGGCAATGGATGAACGAGGCTTGCCCAAATCTGATATGGTTCTAGCTTTGGAGGGGGCCTACGCTCAGCAGTGGACGGTAATATGGTGATAAGATCACTATATACAAAAATATAGACACTACCAGGTGTGACAATTTACCTCCTAAAGCTGTTAGTATGTGTCCTGCGTGGACGAACCAACGCGATGCGAAACGACCCGAAGCGAATTTAAATACCATGCTACGTCAAGCCCTACTATTTATTGTTTTGGCGTCGCGTAGTTTCGCGTTAGTATCCAGATCGCTCACATAGGACACAGCGTTAAAGTCCTAAGTTTAGCAAACTTCAAGCTATCCGTGACAGACATACAAACTATTGGACTTCCTTTACGAAACACAGATGTTCGAGAGATCATACTTGATGTGAATATTAAATGTTTGAACAACGTGTACGGTATAGTATTTGAGGATGACAAAAAAAATGTTTGCATACCTTTTTTGTCACCATAGGGATTATATTATGGTTCACTCCATATAGGTTTACTGATTTTTGGTACAGNGTTCGAGAGATCATACTTGATGTGAATATTAAATGTTTGAACAACGTGTACGGTATAGTATTTGAGGATGACAAAAAAAATGTTTGCATACCTTTTTTGTCACCATAGGGATTATATTATGGTTCACTCCATATAGGTTTACTGATTTTTGGTACAGGCACATCAAGCTACCACAATCTGTCAAATTTCTGCAATAGATTTTCAACCTTATCGCAATGGGGGTAGGTTAATGTTTGATTGGTAAAATTTGACAGATTCGTATACGTTGACCTGCTCTTGTCTGTACTAATATTGGTACTAAATTAAACTTCATTTTCAGTGGCAGAATCGTCGACATTGGCATCGACAATTTGCCATACCAAAAAATAGAATAGAAACTTCATATAGGTACCTATTTAAGTAATGTGTGTGAAATTAAATTTACTAGACATGACAAAATTTTTGCTTGGAAACTTTATTAAAACCATCTGTTTCCCGCATTTGGCTAAAAAGTAGCCTACAACTGATCACCACGACCTATGTATGTTCTTGCCAAATTGTATCTCGATTGTTTCAGCCGTTATGGTGAGAGTACACGAGTACACACACATAAAATTAACAACAGTATTATTTTATTAATTAAGATTACATCTTTAATTAATTCAAATAATCTATGTAGAAAATATCTAATTAAATAATATTAAAACCCTTGATTATGGGATATAAAAAATATTTTTCACATGCATTTAAAAACAAGATCGTTTAAGTAAAACAATGGACAAAGCTCTTTAAGGATAAAAAAATAATAATTAGTAAAGAGTGTGAATATCTTTTGTTTGTTTATTGGTATTCCATTGTTTAAGATCATGGTGGCTCTTAGGTATCACATAATCGCTATACCTAGTTATAATTACTTGATAGTTAGTGCACAGGTATGCTAGATTGGAGGTAAGAGAGGACAAAAGAAACGATAGAATTCGGTCTCTTGGTGAAGCCTAAAGACTGACAAATTAATGTAAGGTCAGATAATAGACACTTTTATAAAATCTATAAAAGAAAACTCGAAGATTACATGCGCAGGTACTAAAGCTGTTTTTCAAAAATGCCTAATTACGGCCGTTCCACTTATTTTAGCTATTATCTACTTGTATGAAACTTATATAAAAAATTGAGCTTGAGCAATTTCGCAGGTACTACCTATGAAGGAAGGGCCGATATGGAAAAAAAACAAATATGAAATGGGTACTACGTTTACTTCAAGATTTTCTTTTGCATCTAATTTGTGAAATTGTGTTTTTATGCCACATTTCTATCCTACAGAAACAGATTGACACGAATGCCATGTGAAGCTTAAATGCATGCATGAGAAAGTTTTCGCCCAAATTTCGCCAAAAATATAGAAAGTATTGTCCAACGTATAACTACAATTTTGATAATTTCAATCTGTTTAACTTTCACCCCTTACTAAGGAAACTAAGAATGGACGTTTTGTTCACAAAGACATAATAATTGACTCGTGCAGTTAACTCTTAAGGGCGTAGACAGACCCTGCCGGGGCTGCGGGATTGTTCGAAAGAGTTATCGCGGCCCTGGCACACAAAGGGCTCGAGAAGGAATACGGTAGGTTTTAGTCAGTAAAAGTCTGACACTCCCTTACGCTGTCACCCCAACGTGATGACCCCATCTGATGATATCCCATCGATAAAAAAGGGCGTATAAAGAGGCAAACCAACATCGTCCTGCCCCAATTGGCAACTTCACCTGCCCATGGTGCACTCTGCTGAAAAACGGACGGTTCTGGCGAACGACTGGTGACGGTATAACCACCACACAGCACTAAGTAGCATAATTAATGCCATGCTCGATGATGGGCAGCAAGATGTTCGAATTAAAACTATCCTACACTGTACGCCAACACGCATACCCAGTGAGGTGAGTATGCCTATAAATCTTCTGTAGGTATAATTATCTTTCTCGAGATTAAGATCTACTTACTTAACTATGGAATATTGTTGGAGAAGTTATTGCTGTCTGAGAAAAACCTCCTATAATGAAGTTATCAAAGGTATTGAAACATAATAGCCCACTGTCACAAGATTACGAAATAATTGATTTTGATACGCTTTTAACAGCGTTTGTGGTACGGATGATACTATTCAGATGAACCGTAAATATTATATAAGAAGCCACCCTGGAAAACTATTCATTATAAACCTATTTATTTACCCACATTTTCTCAGTCATTCATATACCTACTCATATCTACGAGTATCTTTTGGTGTAAACCGCATAACTAAATAAGAATCTTTTCAGCAGTTTTGGAGTGTATCGCGACATATAGGTAGGTACAGTAGAGATATATATATTTATGTTCCCGTGCATCGGAGAGCACGTTAATGTTGCACGTTAATGATTGCCGTCCCATCGGGCTATGAGAGTGAGGGAATAGGGAGTGCACCTGTGTCTGCGTAAATGCTTGTGCACTATAATATGTCCTGCGCAGCTGGCTGGTCTCCTTATATGAGAACAGCCGCCGTCGCCGGCCATCGGCTAGGACGCCATCATCATCAAATCATGTTTTGAAGCAGGTAGATTGTATATTCATTATGTATTTAAAATTATTAAATCGTTTCTTATCCAAAAAATTCAGCTACCTGCCAAATGGTAATCGTAAAATCCCCTACCATTTTAAAAGCCATGATGGAAAAGTTTATCGAACGATTTAAGTAATTACGCCAACCTTCAAGGTAATTAATTGCTACTAATTAGCAAACCTTTGGCAACCTTCATTTTTATGTGAAATGATTTAGCTATAGATAAACTATTTTAGCATTTACCTTCTAGTGTTGAGTATGAAGCCTCGACCAAGATGTACCGTAATATGGACTGATTAAGATCTAATACCTATCTAAGTAGATACTGAAAACTTAAATAAACTGTGTTTTGCTTACCAAAGATAGATTTGAGACATTACCCCATAGGTACGAGATACTGCGGAAATCAATATTCTGTCTATCACTGGATTTGCTAAGTTATGTCAAATTCCTATCTCTGGTAAGCAAATCCAGAGTTAGATAGGTTATTGGGAACGGCCGTAAGTCAAGTCCTATCCTTAGTATCATGCCAACAATCAGACAGGATATTGAAAACCACCGTAAGTCTTGTTATCTAAGTTTCTTTTGCTTAAATACTGATCTACAAAGATTTAAGATTCATCAGTATTTTAAAAATAAAATGTGCAATCAAATATTTGCCACTGTCATTAATAAATGTTGGGCCAATTAAATAAATAATTTATTTAGCTTAGCGAATTAGCTCAGAATTTATAAGCTAGACAAATAAGCTTTTTATTGCTAGAATAACAGTATCAATTAGATAAATATTTGTTTAATATACCGGTAATTAATTTATTTCCAGTCTACGATAAAAACACAATATTCTGTCGTCTAGGCAAGACTAATACTAGATATCCTAGAATTCAGAGCACATGCCTTCGTGTATGGTGTTGGCTGAACGTTATTTGAACACAGAGATCTTGTCAAATAAGTACACTTTGCCTGTCCGAAGTTGTCTGCTGATAATTTAACGATACTCAAAATACATGTAAAACACTAGCTCTCTCTCCCTGATTCACCCGCGGCCCGTGGGAATTCCTGCCCGTACCCGGATGAAATATAACCTATGTTATTCCGGGACAGTCTAACTTCTAATAGTGAAATAATTTTTCAAATAGAAAAATGTTTCTTTTTTATTAGGATAGATTTATTAACGATAGAAATAGTACAGACGACAGCAGGTCAACCTACTCAAATCTGTAAATTTTACCAATAGACATGAACCTTCTGCTATTGTGAAGAAGTTGAAAATCTATTGCAGAAATTTGTCAGATTGTGGTAACTTGATGTGCTGTCGTCTGTATGTTTCTTTTTTTTAATCAGGGAAAATGCAAAAACCACGCGAAGATTTTTGCAAGTCACTTATTTTATACATTTTAAGCATATTTAGTTGCAGAATAGTAAACATCTACTTAATACAAAAAAACACGTGAATCAAAAAATAACGTGACCGTTTTTAAATTATTTATCACACACAAAAAAGGCAATAAAATAATTAAACAAAAAATAAGAACATTTGCAAATTTTCACAACTATAAACTAGTTTTGGACTCAGATACCTACATAAAGAACTAATAGTTAAGATCATTCATTAATAGTTAAGATAAAAAACCGGCCAAGTGCGAGTTGGACTCGCGCGCGAAGGGTTCCGTACCAAGCTGTAGTTCCACACTTGAGTAACAGATAGCGTTGTATTCAAATTGCACTGTCTTTATAATTTATTGTATGCGGACCTCCCTTAATATATAACTTTTTTTTAATTTTCAGTATTTGTTGTTATAGCGGCAACGAAAATACATCATTTGTGAAAATTTCAGCTTTCTAGCTATCACGATTAATGAGATACAGCGTGCAGACAGACAGACAGACAGACAGACAGACAGACAGACAGACAACGAAGTCTTAGTAATAGGGTTCCGTTTTTACCCTTTGGGTACGGAACCCTAAAAACAAGTTAAATAGACTAGAACGCCTATTTTGTATTCAGATTTTTCTACAAAAATATGTTAGCGAGCTATAAAAATATCGATTTACATACTTTACCGATTGTAGATAGCTACTATCTTATGTTAAACCGTTGGTCACGTGTCGGCTCACATGTTTTTGTTAAAGGACCTCAAAAATCTGCGAGATATTTTAACCGACTTCAAAATGAAGGAGGATCCCAGTTTGACTTGTATGTAGGTACTATATTAGTGCGCTATTATCTCGCGTTTTTATGCTGTTTTCAGCATAGGATTTTGCACTTAGGAGAAGGTTTTAGGTGTACCTATTAACCGACAAAAAAGCACGGATGTTCGCACTTTAACATGTGTTGTATAGAATTCGGTTAGGTAGAATTTAAGAGGGAGTAATTAATAGGTAGAATTCGGTGGGGAAACAAACATAGGACCTCTGGACTGGTAAGAAGACCTCTGGAAAGGTATTTATTTTTGCTTTTCAGTGCTTCGTTGTCAGTTTATTTTTTTTAATAAATTATCGACAATTATCACTACGGAGTTGAAGCGGTCGCCGTGACCGAAAACGGTCTGGAGTAATCATAATCATAATTTTTTTTTGTTTAAAAGTTCCTTCCGCCTTCAACGGGAAGTCAAGTGAGTACTTAGTAAAAAATTTGTATAAATAAATAGTTCTTATTTTCAGTAATAAATAATTTCCAAAATCCTAACTTAAATATGTACCTATTTATAATTATGATGAATAGTGGGGTAATTTTTACGTGTTATTAATTTGCCTATAGTAATGATAAAATTTAAATTACTTAAAGTTCACAGTTCAAAGTAGTTTTGATTTTGCCAATGCTGACCAGTAGGTACAGAAGGCAGACAAGGTTTTATCACGACAAAGAAGTCAAAAATAAGTGTTGATTAGATAGTAGGGGATTATGAAATAAATCGGAATTATATCGCGCTGGATAAACCTTTAAATAAATACGCTAAAGGCCAGATAAGTTCACTTCTAGTAAACAAAGAAAATTAATTAATATTTATCAAATGATAAATAATCGACATTAATATTGTTTTCGTCTCGAAGTGCATACTGCGATAGTGGAGTACAGTCAACAGCAAAAATCAATTGGCAATTCAGCAAACCTTCTTTCTGTGTTTATCACGAAGAAAAAAAGGTTCTGTATAAGTATTCCTCTGAGCTATAGCGCTTTTTACTCACTATATATTTTGCTTAGTGAATTTTTCTTCGAAGATGGAATTTTTATGTAAGAGTTTGATACATAAATACTTTTTAATATATTTTGATCAGTAATAGTAACGGCCTTGTTACACAAATACCGTTGTTGAATCAACTTCAAAATATTATCACACAAGTTTGCGCAATTTCATCAGAATAAATTGAGGAAAATGTCGTGAGAACGTCGAACTTCTAACTAGGTGGACAGTTGAATTTGTTGCTGACTGTACCTACCAGGTGTTAAATGTAATACATATAGATAGAGTAATTAATAAATAATTGGATAATTATGTGTTTACGATGTATTGAAGAAAGTAGGTATGGAAAATTATCTTAAGCTATCAAAAGCAGTAGCCTGGTTTGGTGGGCTTACTACCTCTTACTACATCGTGAGTAAGACTTGCCAATATTGATGGCTTCCCAAAGGGCAAATAGGTTGGCGATAGCCAAATTTTCGCACATGTATATGATTTAAATTAAATGATATTTGTATTATTTCTTTGCTAGCTTCCGCCAGCGGTTTCACCCGCTTCCCATGGGGACTACTACGCGTACCCGGATAAAAAGTAGTCTATAGCCTTCCTCAATAAATGGGCTATCTAACACTGAAAGAATTTTTCAAATAGGTTCAGTAGTTCCTGAGATTAGCGCGTTCAAACAAACTAACTCTTCAGCTTTATAATATTAGTACCTAAGTAAGTAGGTATAGATACATTTGCATGCATGCATTGCGTAGGCTATATGTATTTTTTTCATCTATTTTATCATATTATATTATCCATACTTTTAGATTAGTATAATAAAGTTTGTTTGTCTTTGCCTTTAGCTCCGAAACTACTAAAGCTCGATTTGAAAAATTCTTTCACTTTTGAGAAGCTAGAATATCCCCGAGTAACATAGTTCCTACGGGACGCGAGTGAAACTGCGGGAAAACAGCTAGTATTTTTATAAAAATAAGGTTATTTTATATTGAAATTCTCACCATTGCTAATGGTGAGAATTTCAACAAATATGTGCAATTTTGTAAGCGTTTCGGCGCGTCGTATTTTCGTTGCGTGCTTCTTAACAGATTTTCTGTGCTACTTTTTACCCAACTTGAACCTGACCGGTTGTTTCTGAAGGAAATTATCAGTCGAAAGCTGATTGCAGTAAATTGGGCCACTGATAAATATAAAAAAAAACATAATTCGAAAAAAGTAATGATTTATATAAGAACAACATTTCACAGATTAAGGGCCAGTTTCAGTGGTCCCAGATAAAGTCAACTGACAGACAATCCCATAGAAATGTTTTTAATCTTGACAAATTTTCTATGGAATTATCTGTCGGATAGCTATCTAGAATTTTATCTGGAACCTGTGAAACTGGCCGTATGTGCAAGTTTCAGGGTCCCAGATAAAATGCTAAGTAGCCAACTGATAGATAATGCCATAGAAGAGTAGTCAACATTAAAAACATTTCTATGGCCTTATCTGTCAGATAGCTATCTAGAACTTTATCTGGAACCTGTGAAACTGCCTTTAAATATGAACATTTCAGAATTGAAATGAGTCAACGAAATATTGAAAAGGACACTTAACTAAAAATTAACGAAACTCTTTTTAAAAGTGGAACGATGAAAATGAACCATTCAGCCTGAAATAATGAAAATTATTCACGCTTGTTTCTAATTGCTTTGTCAAAGATTATGAAATTTATTGTTTGTACAGATAAAAAATCCAATTACCGAATAATTAGATTTTATGACGTGAAATTTTAATTAAATTTTTCAATTTAGAAAAATTACGTAGGCATTCGTGTTAGACAAATAATGTTTTTCTGAGAGAAAAATATTTTTCTCTAATCTACATCATAAATAATATTTTTGTGACTTATGTCCAGAATTATTTTTATTTGCAAATATTTTGTGTTATAACCGCATGCTCATACGAAACTATCGACGAATAATAAAAATAATATTACATAAAAAATGAGAACGTTCAAACACAACTCACCGAAAAGCAACAAACGTTTCACCTCCTTTTACTTTCGTACAACAACACTTGCACAAAAAATTTTATATATTTACCACGAAAATTCAAATAAAATTACAAAAACACTATAGATAAAATCTAAATAGACTACAAATGGCAATGTGAAAATTATTTACGAAAAACGGCGCGCGATTTGACAGCGGTTCGAAAATGGAACGCGTTTTTTTTTAATACGTCGCGCGGGAGTCGAGACCGAGAACGCACTGCCAGCCAGCCAGTAGATCGCTCTCTCCGATCGATGTAGTGCCATTAACTTTGAGAGGGGACATTAAAGACAAGATTTTTTATTTTTCTGCATTATAAATTATCGCTATTTGTTATGTTTACTAATAAGACCTATTATGAATATTGTATGGGAGCTGTGTAAGCTCGTCAGAACTCTGTGAATACCTATTATTTTTTCATACTTAAATTATGCGAAATTATCTGAGTTTGCATGCCTGCTGTAGTGTGGCCACGGTTTTTTAAAAATATTTAAACATTTTATAAGCTTCTATCTATTTCGGTATTAACTACGTCATGGAGCAATTCTTCCCGTTTGAAGATAAATTACAACTATAAAGTAACCAATAATGTGGTTTCAGAAATTAATCTTTACAATCGTACCATCTTTATCAACCAATAATGTAAATTTTCTAGAAATAAACGATTTTTCATTTTTTCATTTTCATTTTCATCTTTAATTCTATACATATAAAAATCAAAGTCCTGTCTCATTCACTGACTTGAACCTATAAAACTGTAATTTTACACGGACGTTCATCTTAAAACTCTCACGCATGATAAGAGAGAATTTCCCGAAATTTCCACGGAAACGAGTAAAAACGGGATTTTAAGTTTTACGCGGGCGAAGCCGCTGGTGGAAACTAGTAAAATATAATAATACTTGAAAATGGAACTGAAAAAAAGGGATGTTGACAATTCAGCCTTAATTTTTTACTAACATTCATCAATAAAAATTAGTATCATCAGTAATTAGTTTCGTAAGACACAAAAAATAAGCGTGATAACCTTAACAACATTCAAAAATAGACTCTTGCAAATCAATAACATTTGCATAAGACCTAAATATTAATAATTAAATATAAATATTTTTTAGTTATAATACTCATTGCAAGAAATACATCAATATTTATATTTAACTACTTTGCGCATCCGGGTAAGCAGTAGTCAGTAAACTTCCTCGTAAAATCGGATTATTTGCATTATTTCATGTGATAAGCGCGTTTAAACTAACTATTCGACTTTGTAATAATATACATAGATCTGATACCTAGTTTAAAAAAAAATATTTGACATGTATGCCTGTATGTCCCTAATTCAATTATTTACGTAAAACATTCCGGTTAAAAAAAATATATTAAAAGAAGCCTTTTTTAAATTTGTTACATCAATTTATTATTTATTTTTAATCCACTTTTTAAGATTTTTTTTCAATCAGTCGACTATCACAAGTAGCCAATGTCCGCGTCTAAACATTCATAGGTCTACACTCACTGTGACAGCGAGCGGTGACGTCACAAGAATAAGACACCTTTCTCCGTACAAAAACGCACTCATGCACGGGAATGCAACTAGACTATTTTATTAATAAACTATTTAGCATTTTTTATGACACAATTACTGGTTGTTAGCATTGTGTGACCTACTTTTGAAAGAACAGTTTTGAATTTTAGATATTGGTTCGAAGAAGGTATGTAAAGACAGCACATCAAGTTACCACAATCTGTCAAATTGCTGCGATAGATTTTCAACCTTATCCCAATAACGGAAGGTTAATATTCGATTGGTAAACTTTGACAGATTCGTATATACGTTGACCTGCTGTCGTCTGTACTTCTGGAGTCTCCTGTTCTTGTCAAATAATTTTGCTCGCACATGTGTAGTAGCATTTTGAAAATAGTTTTTTTTGAAGTAAATTCGCTAGTATCCAATCTGAAAGTTTTGAAGTCACTGCCACAGTGTCCTAAATAGCTCTGACCCTAAAACCTATCTTTGTGTCTCCTGACCTGCTTACATTATAAGATAAGGAAAAAGATTGATGGCCAGCTTCACAGGTTCCAGATAAAGTTGTGGATAGCTATCTGATAGATACTGCTAAAGAAAAGTAGTCTATTTGGAACCTGTGAAACCGGCGCTTAATTTGACTATTGCAATGGCCCGAAAATAGCTCGAAAAGGCCTGGGGGTCTACTCCGAACGTGTTAACGACGAACTATCGGCCGAATGTTCGCATGTTTCTTACTACGAAGTCATTTTCCATATCGTTTAGTCGGTTCGGTTGCGTCTCGTTCCGAACGAACATAATTTTGTCAGTCGTTATATCGTAAACCCTAATTAATCTGAGAGCCTAACCGAACTATTTTCGTAGTAGAACAACAATGCAAAGTTCGGTCGTATGTCGGTCGGTCCCGAACAATCGGTAGTGTCATTTCAGAGTAGACGCCCTGAATCGGGAATCGAAACCGAGGCTCAGAACAGTTTTTGCGCTGACCAGACCACCAGAGTCCAAATAAAATTAAGAGTGAGCTTATTGTAAGTCCCTTGACCGTAATAAAGCTTGATGGTTCCCAAATACAAAATTTTGAATTTTGTATTTCAATAAAACCGCAATAAAAATCAGCTTTATTTTTTTGGAAACCATCGAGGCAATTTTGTCATGTTATATGACGTAACAGTTAAAAAAATTATCACTGAGTACAATATTTTGGAAAACGTGATTCAAGGATACCTACGCATAAAAATATGATATTTATTTATGAAAATAAGCTTTAATAACATTATTTATTTATGTGGCGATAGCCTTGTCATATTAAAAATATGCTCAAGAATAAATATGATTTGAACACTAAATCGCCCCGGATTCGTACTAGGGTTTAAATGATTTTTCTGACTAGGGTACTGGGGGACCTTAACACCATTTACAAGGTTCTACCCGCGGATTCACCTGGACCCCGTGGGAACTACTTCTAAGAGTAGCCTATAAGCTTTCCCGAATAGGCTATCTAACAACTTTTTTTTTCAAATCCTATATGACCTTCTGATAAATGCCTCAAAAAATGAACAAACAAATTGGTGCTTAAATCGTGCCGACGGATAAAAATAATAGTGCCAAAACAGTCGATTTGATTCACAAATAACGATTATTGGTACATTCAAAGGGTACAATTTTTTGTATGTATGTAGCTTTGAATCAAATCATTTAATTTGGTTGAGCAATTACTCAGACCACAAACTTAGATTTAAGAAGTAAACAAGATATTTTTGCACATAAGCAGATATAAATTGCTGTTTTGCGATCCTAATCACAAATTTAGAATTGTGAAAATACCTAAATGATGATATCTCTTTACAATGCTTGTTTATCTTCTACCATATTCATCCAGCTTCTACCCTCAAAATTTAAAATTCTGTTTTTCCCGTTCCCGTGAGAATTTCGGCAAATCCTTTCTTAGCGGATGCTTACATCATAACATCTACCTGCATGCCAAATTTCAGCCCGATCCCTCCAGTGGTTTGGGCTGTGCGTTGATAGATCACTATGTTAGTCCTATCAACACACTTTTGAGTTTTATATATTTAGATATACTACTATTATATACATATGATATATACTATATTTAATAGTAAGTTTGTACATATGTACAGCAAAACCATATTTAAATATTTGTTAAATAATCTATACTTTATATTATAAAGCTGAAGAGTTTGTTTGTTTGAACGCGCTAATCTCAGGAACTACTGATCCGATTTGAAAACTTGTTTCAGTGTTAGATAGCCCATTTATCGAGGAAGGCTATACGCTACTTTTTATCTGGGTGCGCCGAGTAGTTCCCACGGGACGCGGGTGAAACCGCTAGCAGAAGCTAGTTAATAAATCTTTAAGACACATTATAGATTTCCTCATTTTAAATTCTACACAACAGGAATAGGATATGCAGTAGTTCTTAGATTATTTACATGTTACAGCTCACTGGACATACAGACGTCAGAATGTAAATACAGACGACAGCAGGTCAACCTACCCCAGTCTGACAAATACCAATCGAACATTAATCTTCCACTATTGTAATAAGGTTGAAAATCTATTACAGAAATTTGACAGATTGTGTATAACTTGATGTGCTGTCGTCTGTACTTTAGCGCGTTCATCCAACAAACAAACACTATTAAATTACTTATTGTTAATAAAAGTTTCTTTACTAAATTTGAATGCCAAAAGCTACTAAATCCTTGGTGGTAACTTGCTGGGGAGTTTGTTGCGCCACTTCTTCTTCCCAAAACACATAGGAAGTGGTGAAGGGCGGGCGTTTTTGGGGCTGTCTCATGTAATTTTGACGTTCCAAAAGTGCTGTTTTCAGCCTACTTTGAATAAATGCTTTTTGATTTTGACTTGATGTACTTTCGTCTGTACCTATATGTAAATGTATCTATGTACACAAGTTTATAAGCATTACATTAACTCCCACGTTTTGCGTTAAGTGATCGTTTTAAGTTCATTGCAAATAGTTTTGAGATGACAAATCTCAAGTTTGCATCTTAATTTTTTTAATGGAATTGTTCACGTTTTTATAAGTTAAGTTTACTTTAATATTTTGGAGTTTCTATTTTGAAAGATTATTACTTAAATTAGGTATAGAGATAGCCAAAAGATTATTCTATAGTGAAATCTGAAGGGTTTGTTTCTTCGAACGCGCAAATCACTATTACACCGATGTAAATAATTATTTCAGTGTTAAATAGCCAGATTTTTTGCCAGGTGCAGGGGTTAGCTTTCACTGGAAGAGGGCGGAACCACGCTCACGTGTAATCGGCACATTTTTGCATTTTGCTAACAAGCTTTTTGTCCCGATATATTATTATTTAGTGGCCCGCGCAGACACGTGACTGATATTAAATGTCACTGCGCACATTTTGTACATACTTAGTGCGGTCATTTTTCGGGGCCACTGATTATACATAATATTGTGTAATTATATATTAATGATCGAACCATATATTATAATCAGCGTGATCTTATTAATATCCTAGATTAGCTTCCGCCAGCGATTTCACCCGCATCGCGTGGGAACTACTCCGGGCACCCGGGTAAAAAGTAGCCTACAGGCTTTCTCGATAGATGGGTCATCCAACACTGAAATAATTTCTCAAATCGTACCAGCAGTTCCTGAGATAAGCGCGTTCAAACTAACTCTTGCTTAAACCATAGATATACCTGATCTCTCTCCGGTCGTGTCGGATTGCCGTCCCATCGGGTTATGAGAGTGGGGGAATAGGGAGTGCACCTGTGTCTGCGTAAATGCTTGTGCACTATATTCTGCGAAGCTGTCTGATCTGCTTATATGAGGACAGCCACCGAGGCTCGATTTTCAACCAAGCTAGGACGCCATTATTATTATAATTTATACCAGCCCACAACCAATTTAGTAGTCTACTTTGTGCCTAACATTTCCTCATTTTGATTTGAGAAAAATATTTTTGAGTGAATCAGGTTCTTGTTTTCATCAGGCTACATTCGAGGTCAGGCTACAAATGGTGGTCTAGAATAATTATCAGCTAAAACTTGATTGAGAGTTGTATAGATATCGTGTCTGGTTATATACGAAAATCTACTAAGGTAGTGCGGAATAGGCTAGGCGTCAAATAAAGTCAAATAAGTCAATGTTCTAGATTAAAAAAAAAATTGCATACGTATTTTATAGTTTTTCATCTAAACAAATAATTACGAAGCTACAGACCGTTGAAATTGCGCGTGACGACACGCCTATGTACCTACGATTTTTACAGCGTGACGTCAGGACCGCTACTCCTAAGCTTTAATACTCATTATCTTTGTTGTTATTCATAGATTTTTAAAAACAAAATATACGTGTCCAATATTTTGCGATACTCTAAATTACGGATTAAATGGATTTGCTTATTTTTTACCCTGTCGTTTACCCTATTCAATATCCCTATCTTTCTGTCGATTTATAACTAGAAATATAATTGGACGATTATAAGGCCTTGCAAAAATGGTACTAAGTTTTTAAAAAGGGGTCCAAAATAAAATTGCTACTACCTATCTATGACACAAGCCACAGTTTTTCAAGATTTTTGACACACCTTAAAATATTATTTATGCCGCAAATAAATAAATTATGTCTGGTGGCAGCTATTTTATTACATAATTTGGTCATGAAATATTTATGTTTTTCGTATATTAAACAGTTTTGCATAACCGATTGCTACTAAAAAGTTTACCTTGAAATAACCTTTGCACCAGGGTTAAAATTTGTCCTTTTTGTCTAACACTGATTTGATTAGACCACTGCGCACTTGTGGGAACTGTTACTGGTCCTATTGAAACTATTTTCCGTAAGTACCCGGATAAAATATAGCCTGTCACCCGGGGATAACATTCCAACTGTATTTTTTTTTTAAAGAAAACACTTCTTGTCATATTATAGCTCCCGCAGTTTCACCTGCGCATGCGTCTCGGATGAATTTCCAGAACCCGGCTATGACATAGCCCATGTCACCTGGGTATAGTAGGTAAGTACTCTGGCTTCTCAACTGAAAAAAAAACAAATCATTAGTAGTTTCGGAACCTTTAGTACCTATACAAACAAACCAAATAAAAATGAGAATCCGCAATAGAATTATGTACTTTCAAAATGTCTACTCCGTCTAATAATTTTCCCATCATATCATCACAAATATCCATCCCATTCAATCTAGGTGACAAACCATAGACAATGACGTTACCATCGAAATCTGCCAACTCATTATACATGGCGTATTATAAAATATGAACACAACTACAGCGTGTCCGCAGCGCAGTAAGATTATATAATTACTTAAATTTTTCGCAATAGTCCGGTGGTATTGAAACTTCCGCAACCATGAGTAGTTTGGCATTCATTTTGTTGATATTTGATATAGGTGTTTGAACTTCTATTTAGTAATTTTATTATGTACTAGCCGTTTCCCCGCGGTTTCGCTCGCGTCCCGGGAATCTTTCCCTATCAGGTTAGGTTAACTGCCTCGTTGGTCTAGTGGTCGCATAGCGCGACTGCCGATCACATTTCTCGGGTTCGATTCCCGGGTCGGGCCGAAATCGCTTTGTGGGTTTTAGAAACTTTCACAAAGCAGCCTGGAGTTTAGAAGTAGGCGGTGTTACACCCCCGTGCCTGGGAGGGCACGTAAAGTCGGCGTCCTCGAATGCTACTCAGTAGCAGTCGTATATAAATCCACGTCAGAGGCCGTCAGGCGGATTTGAGAAAACTCTGACACTAGGGCTTGTTAGGTGATTAAACCTGCAGCTCACTCGATAAGAAGAAGAAGAAGGGTAGGAAAGATTTCCGGGACAAAGCCTATGTGATTCGCGAATAATTAGTCTAGTTTTCCAACAGTGAAATAATGTTTCGGAGCCTTTAGGTTATCTACAAACAAACAAAAAAGTTTCCTATTTATTATAGTATAAATGAAGCAAGTACAAAGTACTAATAATCTAGTACTAATAATCTATACTAATATTATAAAGCTGAAGAGTTTGTTTGTTTGTTTGAACGCGCTAATTTCAGGAACTACTGGTCTGATTTGAAAAATTCTTTCAGTGTTAGATAGACCATTTATCGAGGAATAGGCTACTTTTTATCCGGATGCGCCGAGTAGTTCCCACGGGACGCGGGTGGAACCGCTGGCAGAAGCTAGCAGAAGATAGTTTGAAAGACAACATGGCATAAGACGCGAAGATCAAAAATTTAAAGGATGATAATCATAAAGTACTACAAGCATTTGCGGCAATTGTTTTACCTAAGTCAAAATTAAGATAATGGAAAGGAAAAACATGTGTTATATATGTTTATAGTGTTACCCAAAATCGGGTTTGGCCACTTATTTTTTACTAGCTTCTGCCAGCGGCTTCGCCCGCTTCCCGAGGGAACTATTTCCCGTCCCCGGATGAAAAGCCTAATGTTATTCTGATATATAAGCTATATGTCTGCCAAGTTTCATCAAAATCCGTCCAGTGGTTCCTGAGATGAACGTGTGCAAATAGACAAACTTTCAAATAATAACCCTATGTATTTTGTTTTGTAAAAATATTTAATGTAGGTACCTACAGACACGATTTTTTACTGTTTTGTTATTTTATTGCATTTAAAAGAAAAACAAAACGATTTTTCAAATAGAAACAAAAGACACGTCAATGACGTCACGCACGAAATGAAAGAGACAGAAAGATTAGTAAGAAAGAGATGAATAGAACTTTTTCAATTTTTAAACTAAAACAAAAGACATGCCAATGACGTCACGCACGAAATGAAAGAGATAGATAGATTAATAAGAAAGAGATAAACAGAACTATTCGTTTTAAACAAAAACAAAAGACACGTCAATGACGTCACGCACGAAATGAAAGAGACAGCATCATTTGATAACTCATACATATGACAGAGATAAATGTAAATTTGATGCATCTATCTGAAGTAAAATTAGCCCAGATTTTTTTGTAGTGGATACAAAATGTATTCTAATTTCAAGTAGATAAGGTCGATATTGCATTAAAAATTCAGCAAAGGCAGCACAAGTTTGGGTTGTCTGAACTAATGTTGCCTCTGGTATGATTATGTTTTAGAATTTAGATTTATTTAGAAACCAGTCAGAGAGCGACAGAGGGGACGCGGCGCAGGGAGGGGGGGTCACTAATAATTAAATTGTATTAATTAATTAATAAATAATAAATAATTTGCTTGAATTTTTTTCAAGTCATTTATTTGCTACTATCTTCCGCCAGCGGTTTCACCTGATTCCTGAGGGAACTATTTCCCGTACCCGGATAAAAAGCTTATATGTTATTCTGATATGTAAGCTATATGTCTGCCAAGTTTCATTCAAATCCGTCCAGTGGATTCTGAGATTAGCGTGTGCAAACAGACAAACTTTCAAATTTACAAATAGACCATTTTTTTTCGAATTCTTACTCTTTTTTCATTTCTTAATAACCCTACATATTTTGTTTTGTAAAAATATGTAGATATATGATGGCGTCCTAGCCGATTGCCGGCCACGGCGGCTGTTCTCATACTAGACACAGGTGCACTCTCTATTCCCTCACTCTCATAACCTGATGGGACTATGTAAAAATACGTAATGTAGGTACTTACAGACACGATTTTTTTACTGTTTTATTATATGTATGTATAGATGTTAAGATCAATATGTGTTCCACTTAGGGTTGCCAACTTTTTCTACAAGAAATAAAGTATATTCAGGTCTACGAACAATTTTAAACAGTATTTTAGAAAAACACATATTTTTTAAAGCTGTGTTTGCATTGTGATGCTGGAACAGAACAGTATTTTGTAAATTTGGTGTAAAATGAACAGTATATTTTGGTGAAAAACAGTATAATACTGTTTAAAACAGTATGGTTGGTAACCCTAGTTCCACTGCTAAAGCCTCCCATAAGTTTTTTGACTTCGCATGATGTCCTTTTATCCGTTGGGACCCCGGGAAACCACAAAGTGTTCGCTACCTGCTAAGTGCTAAGGTTTTTTAAGACCTAAAATATCCTAATGACCTCTGCTCATGGAGTTTTATTTTTAACCAACTTCCCAAAAAGGCGGAGATTCTCAACCGAATGTTTGTATTCTTTTTGTTAATTAGCATATCAGAATGCGGTAAGATATTTATAGGTACGATTTAGGTTTTGGAAAACCCAAATGTCCGCATGTTAAAACATGTTATGAAAAATCTTCTAAAATTATTTCAAAGCAACAAAAAACATTGACCATTTTTTTAGAGCTATAGATAGAACCTTACCTACTTATTTTAAGAGCTGTCAATAACACCACTTACGGCCGGTCTCAATAACCTATCTATATGTTACTGTAAAAGCCCGAACTGTGGTAAATCCTAGGATTTACCGGTATAACCTAGGATTTACCAACTCTCAGTGGTAAAAGTCCGAACAATTCTTTTATTTCGGACTTTTACCACTATTTAATTGGTAAATCTTAGGATTTGCCGCAATGACACGGTAAATGTTCATAAAGGCATGTCATAACGTATTCGGNATATGTTACTGTAAAAGCCCGAACTGTGGTAAATCCTAGGATTTACCGGTAAAACCTAGGATTTACCAACTCTCAGTGGTAAAAGTCCGAACAATTCTTTTATTTCGGACTTTTACCACTATTTAATTGGTAAATCTTAGGATTTGCCGCAATGACACGGTAAATGTTCATAAAGGCATGTCATAACGTATTCGGCGCGTCGTCTTGCACTCGTGGACAATCCGTCACTCCCCAGTACCCGTACCACCACGCGCCTTCCGTCCTTGTGAGAATGCTTAAATGAGCAGTTACGTGTGGGCAGTAACAAATCGGAATTTGTCGGTAAGAAATCTCATTCTAAGCAATTCTATAAACAATGAGGTAGTAAAATGCAAGCAAGCAGGCAACATGCAATCAAGCATGCATCATGCAGCAGGCATGATTTCTGTCACGGCTCCGGCGCTGCGGGGCTCCGGCGGTCCCACGCGAGTTTATCGTCGCAGATAGCTTTAACGCTCACCACCGCGGCTGAGGCCTGGCGCACTCGCGCGGCACAAGCCGAAACTGTGAGTGTTTACAACCACCTGCTCTCCAAATCGCGGGCCCGCCTCCCCTTCGCGGCCTACGCGATTTTAATTGCACTCTATGGGGTAGGCAGACAAGACTACGTGGAGTCGGATTTTATCAGCGATTCGTTTTTGTGCCATAAAAAACCTAGTTGTTAATGACAAATCTTGTTCACTGGAGCAATGAATTTCGGAAATAAAAATGTAGGTGACGAAACGGAGTTCCCTCGCTATGATCTGCTGAACTATTTATCAAACTGCTCATTTCATCATTTTTACTGCTCATTCTATAATTGGACTGATCATTTATTTTTAGAATTGACATTGTATGATAAAATAACCCATCTAATTGTTTTTTTTACTGTCCAT
>NWSH02000081.1:406040-416385 GCA_002382865.2 Heliothis virescens | reverse complement strand
CCGTTCCCAATAACCTATCTATCTATGGATTTGCTTACTACTGATAGAATTTTGACATAAGCCCCATATAAGTAATGTCAAATTCCTATCTCTAGTAAGCAAATCCAGAGATAGACAGAATATTGATTTTCGCAGTAAGAAAGAAGGTTTACATATCTATACTAATATAATACATACTCATAATATAAACATGAAGAGTTTGTTGGAACGCGCAAATCTCAGGAACAACTGGGCCGATTTGAAAAAAAAAAATTCATTGTTAGATAGCCCATTTATTAAGAAAGACAAAACAAACAGCAAGAGAAAGAAGGCTACTTTTTATCCGGGTGCGCGGAGCAGTTCCCCTGGCACGCAAGAGAAACTGCTAGCGGACGCTAGTTTATAATAAACCAAATATTTAATTCACTCCTTAGCCATTGAGCTAACCGGTGTACATATCCACAAAAGGTGAAAAATGAAAAAAATAATAATTAAATATTTGCCCAGTCAATTTGTTGTAATGATATGAACAGATGCCAGTACAACATCATACCACAATTTGGAAAATTTCGTCAAAAGATTTTCATCCTTATTACAATAGAAGAAGGTTAATGTTCGATTGGTAAAATTTGACAGATTCGGGTGGGTTGAACGGCTGTGTCTATACGTAAAGGACGAATGGAATTTAATCGTAATACATATTAGTATTGTCATGTTTATAGCGCAAATTATCCTCTAACCTTAGTGATGTTTATCACAATTAAGCCTTTAATATTAAAAAGACAATTAATAGTGACCTACTTATTAATACCAGAGTGTTAAGCTTTTATCTTATGTATATCTACAACTTTCAAAGTTGCCCTCAGTTTGTCAGGCTTCCATCCTGGATCTGATGACGATGAGACCATTTGGGAAGTTTAATAACCTTTTGAAAATAAAAATATTGTTTCAAATGTATAGGTAAACAAAGCAGATTTACGACACAAAAAAAAATACAAATTAAATTCAAATCAGTTTATTAGAACATCCTCAAAACAGAATAATACAAACAAACACATTTACAATAAAAGTACCTAATGACACACGAAAGATCACACAACAGCAATAACAAAACGCAATAGGTGGACTAACGATGCCATTGTTTCAATGACTCATTGTGCAGTGTCGAAACGCGATTGAGACCTATCACGGACGCACGGAACTCGTGCATCGGTGGGTAAAGGGATCTATCGGCAACTACGTTTAAACCTGCGGTTTTGTCCGCATTCTGAATGAAATATTTCATGTAATCGTGTGTACAAATCTATACTAATATTACAAAGAGGTAAAATTTATTGTTTTGTAAGTTTGTTTGTAGGGGGTAAGCTCTGAAAGTAATGAACCGATTTAAAAAAATATTTCACCATTCGAAAGCTACATTATTCGTGAGTGCTATAGGCTATATTTTATCCGGGTACGGGTAGTAATTCCCACGGGACGCGAGCTAAACCGCGGGAAAACGGCTAGTATATAATATTTCGTTCAACTGGGGCTTGGATATAATAATGTATATTATACTTAACTATCTTGTTAGTAAAGCGTAGTATAGGTAGGTAAACAAACGCATGGATTTTTCAGACTTATATTAATTTAACCACCGGCTTACAAGGAGTAACTAGAAACTATACTTCCAGAATAGCACCTATCTCTAAACCAAATTTCATCTCAATAGCTTCAGCCTTTTTACTGTGAAAACGTTGCAAACAAGACTATCATTCACATCTATTTAATACTAGCTTTATTTCGCGGCTTCGCTCGCAATAATTTAGGGTAACATTCCATCCCATAAACTATCTTTACATAAAAATCACGTCAATTCGTCGCTCCATTTTGCCGTGAAAGACGGTCAAACAAACAGACGCATGCACTTTCCCATAATAATATTACTATGTATTTTCTGTAGTAAGGGTTCGTGGCTTAGTAAGAGCAAGGTTAAGTTGTAACCGCGATTAGTTTATAAGTGGTCTATAAAACTTAATAGGTAAACTTAGATAAATCGCTCGAACTTCCGATTGCTCTTAATAATTCTATAGTATCATAAATGTTTCGTGTTAAAGTGGACTTAATACTTTATTACTATCTATACTAATATTATAAAGTTGAAGAGTGTGTTTGTTGGTTTGAAAGGCCTAATCTCAAGAATTACTGGTGCGGTTTGAAAAAATATTTCAGTTTTAGACAGCTTGTTTGCCCTTATCCAGGTGTACGGAGTAGTACCCACGCGACGCAGGTGAAAACGCTGGCAGAAGCCAGTTGTCAAATAAATAGATCTCATAATGGATATAATAACTCTCCCTCATTTTAGGATCCAAAATTTGGAATGCTAAATAATTATCAAAATAATAATGTTCAAATATAAAGCTGAGAATCTATAATTAAAGCTAATATTGATTCCATTAATTCTATGCATCCATTTGTACATTATTTGGTACATTGCAATAAAACTGATGAATTCCGTGAAATAATATTTATAGAGAGCAATCATTGAAATAATACGTCGTATATTTTAGTGCAATTTGAATTTCATTTAAATGTTTCGCTAAAATCTGTTCCGTAAGAAAATTAAAAAAATTTAATATGTTGAGTTTAAGGCCTGTTTTGCACATGAAATATCTTAAGACGACCCCTGTGCGACCGCTGTGGGTGACAGCGTGAGGGAGTGTCAGACTCTTACTAACTGAAACCCACCGTGTTCCTTCTGGAACCCTCTGTGTACCAGGGCCGCGGTGAGGGATTCCTCGAAGCGCTACTGTTTTGAAACGCACCTAATGAAGCGCTCCTTTATTATTCCGCGGAGCGCTCCTTTTAGTATAACTTTCGATAACAATTTAATAAAATTCTAACTAAAAGGAGCACTCCGAGGAATAATAAAGGAGCGCTTCATTGGATGCGTTGCAAAACTGTGGCGTTTCGAGGAATACCTCCCGTGGTAACTTACGTGAAAACTCTCCCACCCCACTTCTTAGCACCTCTTGTTTTTCCAAGATCTTCTAGATAGAAGGAAAGTTAACACAATATACAAATATATAAAACTTAAAGGTGACTAATTGTCTGACATAGTGATCGATCAACGCATAGCCCAAACTAGTAGAGATCGGGCTGAAATTCGGCGTGCAAGTAGATGTTATGACGTAGGTATCCACTAAGAAAGGATTTCCCGAAATTCCTATGTGAACGGGACAAAGAGGGATTTTAAGTTTTGCGCGAGCGAAGACACTGACAGAATCTAGTTACAATATATATGTAAATCAAAGTCATCCGCTGCGTCTGTCTGTTAGTGAGAAACTAAAAAATAACATTGCTTCTAATATAAACAAATTCAGCAAAAACTCGTATCTTGCAGTAATACCTACTTATGACAGACGAAGTAACATCGCAATCATTAACTCTCGAGATTGTTATGAAGTAATTCTAACGACATATATTTAGGTATGTTATAATCGTCAAGTATTGAGTAAAGAAGGATATATTATATTAGTATATATTTATTAACTAGCTACCGCCTGTGCTTCCGCCCGCAACTCGTGGAAATAATCGCGCCCTGGAATATTTTGACTTTGACTAACGCTTTTCTTCCTGAGATTAGTGCGTTACGTCAAATAAAAAATAGCTTTAAAATATTTAGGTATTAGTATAGATATTTTTATATAACGTCAGAACTTTATAATTATAATTGGCAAAAGACTAGGCCGGTGATTATGGTAATAGTAATCCCTTAAGAAGTGATTTTAAACCACTCTGATCTATCGTAATTGTCTACCATCAGGCCAACTATTAACTGACAGTCAGTTTAACATACAGTTTAATTTTCAAGTAAACCTTTAGAAATAAAAGTACTAGGACAACAGACTCAAAAAGAGATGAGAGAGACATGTTATATCACCTCTTGCTACACTTCACGCCAAAATTACTGACCGCGCTGTCAAAAATGTAATCTACTATAGTATTTTTCACTTATGATGAGTTCCTTGACAGTTCTAATTTTTCAAACACACGCATACTGCTTTAGAGCTATAACAAATAAACCAACATAAAAAAGGTATTTTAAAATGTTGTCACTTTGTTAATTACCCAGTAAACTATATTTTATCATATTTTAAATGAACTAAATAAATATTAATGGTTAATAAATTAAATAATCGATGTAAAAAAATATGAGTTTAAAGAATTTCGAAAATGTCAGACGAATGAAACGGAATGTGACTTGCGTCAATAGAGATTGACGCAATTTACTGAATCGAAAAAAAATCGATGTAGAGTAATGGCCATATAAAAAATTGAAATTCCGATTCCATTTTCTTTGCCAACCGATTCGATATTATAAAATAATCGATTAAGTTTCGTTAGGTTACATCACTATAACTATCAGTTATGAACTGCCAGGGAACTCATGCTAAAATAAAAGCACTATAGTCGTAGTACAGGTCAACCTACCCGAATATGTCAAATTTTACTAACCGAACATAACCTTCCGCTATTGTTATAAGGTTGAAAATCTATTGCAGAAATTTGACAGATTGTGGTAACTTGATGTGCTGTCGTTTGTACATAAAAATAACCACACACCTTAATGTGTTTTATTGTTGAAACTTAATGATTATTGTCATCAACCTACATAAAGTTAGACGTCCGTAATTCCATCTGTCTACGTGATAAAATGCACAAAATTATTATTCGTTACGTTTATGATAAATCATTAAGTTTTAACTAATTAATGGCGATTAACACCTTTTTAATGTCTAGTTTCATAACTGAGTGTCATTAGGAAAAATAAATGTTACACTTGCTTGCAAATATTGGGTCAGTTATAAAAATAGGAATATTTTTTTATTTCAAAATTGTTTTGACAGGTATATTAAAACTATATACAATAAGTAAACTTTATACAATAGCTAATAATGCATTGTATGTATGTAACTACTATTGAAGACAATGTCACATAGCTACCAAGAACAATATGTATCTACTTATTATAATGTACATTATTAACTACTTTTACCTTTAAGGCAGAAATAGACATATTGTGATCCATTTTAACCTATGATATGAGCCAAAAAATATGGAAACAACTTCTAACTATATGACGTTAGATCTAAAAGAAAAATAACACAGTTAAGTTTTTCCTCAAAATTTAATTTGCATCTCCATAATGCCAAAAAAGGCTGCTTTACACAAATCTACAATAGTTTACCTCTCAAAAATGCAAAATTATTAGCAAATTAGTTATTTCTAAAATCTTAATCTTAAAACCTGTCACATTAATACACAAAATGAGCTATAGCTTCCTAGAACATGTGAAACGGTCACGGCTGATGTCAGATGCTGTCACCTTGACATCTCATACTCCGTCAATAAATTTGCACGGCAGTGTAAATACTTGCACAATGCCTCACAGAGGTACTTTTGTTGTCACTCAAACGTCAATTTGTTCTTAGAATAATTAACATATTGGAGAAGGTATGGTCCGTCCCTTTGTTAAACTTATGAGATTGATCCGATATAGGTACTACGTCAGCGCAACGAGCCAATCTGTCAATTGATTTTCAGCTTTACTTTTAACCAGCTTCTGCACAGCGGCTTCGCCCGCGCAAAACTTAAAATCCTAATTTTTCTGTTCTAGTTGGAATTTCGGGAAATCCTTCCTTAGCGAATGCCTACGTCATAACATCTACCTGCATGCCAAATTCATCGCGATCCCTCCAGTGGTTAGGGCTTTGCGTTTCGATAGGTCATTATGTTTTATATAATAAATTATAAAAAAATATAATATTGCATATTGACATCAATACAATAATTATTGTATACCTTTAGAAGAAATCATTATTTAAAGGTTCTTTTAACCTACAGGCAGATATGTGTTCCTGGGGAGTTGGTTGCTCCACTTCTTCACAGCAAAAACACATAGGAAGTGACGAAGGGCGGGCGTTTTGGTGACTGTCTTTTGTAAAATTATTGACGTAGTGTTTTAGCCAGATTTTAATTAATGATTTCTGTGCTGGCGGTTCCTGTTGATTGATGCTCCAAGCAATTGTTCGCTGCAATTGTGTACGTGGGTTTATCATACTCTTTTATGCATGCGGGTAAGCCCATTGAAATGTTGACAGTTTTTCAAAGGGGTTACTACGATAGCAGTTTTGCGAGGCTTTTGTTTAAAAGTCAAGCTTTTATCGGAAAATAGTGTGTTTTATTTTCACTGGATATTGGTAAATTGTTACTGTATTACTGATAGCTTATTACTTTTTCCAACACTGCAAACTAAAGTAAAAACTATGTGGGCCTATTATGTAATCGTTTAGGATAATTATTATCGTGAGATTGATTGAAGAAAACAAGAAAATGATCTTATAACGGTTTCCTATCCCGTTTTTGGAAAAGAATGGAACCCAAAAAACATCAAAATATGATTTAGGTACCTATACTTCTATACTAATATTATCTCATCAACCTAGCCTAACTATGTTGGGGTCGGCTTCCAGTCTAACCGGATGCAGCTGAGAACCAGTGTTTTACATGGAGCGACTGCCTGTCTGACCTCCACAATATGTCTATACTAATATTATGAAGATGAAAAATGTTTTCTTTGTTTTTTGTAAAACTAAACCGATTTGAAAAAATCTTTCACTGTTGGGTCACTACATTATCCCTTGGTGACCTAGATTTATCCGGCTACCGAAAGTAGCTTCCACAGGACCCTAATAAAACTACAAAGAAAAACCAGCACCTATTAAATTGCATTTTAATATCCTAACTCCGATATTCTGCTAAATCATCATGACATTATAAAATAGTTTTTTGTTCTCATTTCTTGGAACCAACCAGTCATCTAAGATCATTGTAAAATTGACTTCAAAGTCAATAATATGAACAGACAGACAGTGGACTTTGATTTGTTTAATGTGGGAGCTAAATTCACAACGGTGATTACTTCTGCAAATATTATACTTACACAATAACTCCAAAAAACCAGAAGTTACAGATTATGTAAATGTTAATATACTTATGTTCTCTTATAAGTATGTATGTATATACGACTTTCACTATCAGTACGTTATAAAATAATATAAAAAATCGGGGGCCTGTCTGGCCGTTTAGGATAGACGCAAAAAACTACTGCGAGATTTTCATGTGAATATAAGGGTTAGGTTTAGTTTAGTCCTTAGTATAGTATTTTTTTAGGTTAATAATGTACATGTAAATACTAATGTAAATATATATATAGATAACGTTTGAGAATAAATTAGGTTTAGGAGAAAAGGTTTAGGAAAATGAAGACCCAGGTAAGATAAAATATGAATTTTCACTGAAACCAAGCAACATTTTTAAGAAGGCTAAATTATCAGTAATACCAATTGTCAACATTTTTCAGAAATACATTTGGTGTTTTTAACACCAAAAAAGTCCTCACAACTTGAATTCAAATACGAAATGTATTTGAATTCAAGTTGTCTTTGACTTTTTCTTTGACTCCTAACAAATATCCATAAGCTCAAAGAAAACTGTCAATGTATATAAACTGAGGGGAAATTCTCAGCGACCTTCAAGCAAATTATTGTTTACTTATTTGTTGTCGCATTACCGTATTTCTGACGTCACTATTTCCCCATACGTCCGTCAATCATGGTCATAATAATTATGGAGCCTCTTGTTATTTTCATGCTCTCTTTCTTGTAAAGTTGGTTGATAAAAGGGCAGTGTCGGTATCTTTTATAGTCTGTATACCAGTTTTCACCAGCGGTTTTACCCGCGTCCCGTGGAAACTACTCCACACACCCGGATAAAAAGTAGCCTATAGCCTTCCTCGATGAATGGGCTATTTAACACTGAAAGATTTTTTTCAAATCGGACCAGTAGTTCCTGAGAAACGAACAAAGAAACTCTTCAGTGTTATATCATTATTAGTATTAATATAAAATCGGTTCAGTAGATCTAGAGATTACCTACTGCTTGTAACCTCACTAACTAATATATATTATCTAATTAAAATGTAAGTTAACGTATAAGAATATAAATAATATGAGTATTATGACTTACTTAAAACTCAAATTTCTTGAGCTGTGTGAAATAATTTGTAATTATTACTAAAGAATAAAGGTTATTTTTGAATGAGGAATAACCTAATAAATGTTTAATGTAAAAATATTTTTATAAGAATACATATTCCCATTAATTGTTTTAATTCTGCCAAGGAAATAAACCAGTTTCTTCAATATGTCAATTTTTTTAACAACTTACGGCATTCCTGCTAGACATTTAAAAAATATTTTTTCCATCTCATCGGAGTTGTAGGACAAAACTAATATGTGCAACAACCACCACCAAAAAGATCCTTAGTAATAAAAAAAAAACGCATCCAAATCGGTTCATCCGTTTAAGAGCTACAGTTCCACAAACAGGCACACGGCGGTTACACTTATAACACTCCTTTTTTTTCTTATAACACTCCTTTTTTTGCATTGGTTATTTAAAAATAGGTTTATTCTTAACATAAAATTATCTTGTATATGCAAACTTGTAGGTACAGTCGACAGCACATCAAGTTATCACAATCTGTCAAATTTCTGAAATAGTTTTTCAACCTTATCGCAATGGCGGTAGGTCAATATTTCATTGGTAAAATTTGACAGATTCGTATACGTTGATCTGCTGTCATCTGTACCTAACCTGTTTAGGTCTGGACCTTTAGAACGTCTTGATCAAGTGCGTCATAAGAAACCAGTTTTGAAAAACTGAGGTCCTGTTTCGTATTATCTCCTTTTTTGGTCTGAATAGGGGTTTTTAATAGTAATTTATGTGTTTATGCCATACCTAGTTTTTTGTTTATGTGTTGGTTTGTTCATCTTGATTATCTATTTAATTTATTTTAATCTGAGATCTAAGTGTCATATTTTGTCGGCAATTAATTGTATATATTTTTTTCGAGTTATTTATTAGTTAATGTTTGAATCTTTGATAATGTGACAGTTTTTACAAATAACATATACGTAAATATATATTAAAATTTTAATTATACTTGTTTTCATTTTTAAGGGTATTTACAAATTAAATGTACTTACAAAAAACTTATTACCTACTAAAAAGCATAGAAAAGTCCTCTCCATCGGTATCGAATGGGAGCGTGCCGAAAAGGCTAGCATTTGTCCGTCTTTTAGATTATAAAAAAATATTGCATACAATTTTTTTCGTTTTTCATTTTAACAAATAATTACGAAACTATAGACCGTTGAAATTGCGCGTGACGTCACGCCTACGTACGATTTTGACATAGGCGTGACGTCAGGACCCCCACTCCCGAACTTTAATACTCATTATCTTTGTTATTAGTGATAGATTTTTAAAAACAAAAAATACGTGTATATGAATTACTGACTAAATGGATTTGCTTATTTTTTACCCTGTCGTCATGCCTATAACCTATACTACCTATATTATTATACCATAATATTGTATCAAACTGAAATCTTGTGCATATATGTTACAGAGTCTGTGCTAGTCTTAAGTGGTCTAAGTTCAGAATACTGGTATTAAGTAGCAGTAACATACAGCTCAAGTTACTTGTAACATGCATCTTGTACATTGTACGAGTATTTTGGTTCAGCCTTGCATAATATTTTCTTAAAATTCCAGCTCTCATATTTCTTAACAATTCTTAAATGTCGTAGATAATAAAAGTTTTTGAACATGATATAAAAATATTGTTTTTTTTAACATGTTTTTAATTGACTTGAAGTGGAATTATTTACCTGAAATCCGTTCTTTTGCGATTAAAAATAGAATTTTGATATTAGTCTCATTGTAAATTATGTTACATTTCAATCTCTGATCGCGAAATAGCTTTTTTTATATCGATGGGAAATCATCAGTATGACCCCTCCCGCTGTGGGTGACAGCGGAAGGGAGTGTCAGACTTTTACTGACTAAAACCCACCGTGTTCCGTCGGGAGCCCTCTGTGTGCCAGGGCCGCGGTAACTCTTTCGAACAACCCGCAGCCCCGACGGGCTCTGGCCCTAGTGGGCCCCGCAGATCGGGAAATAGCTGAAAGATTGATTATAGAAATCCATCTTACGCAGCCTACAAATGATTTAAATCCACTGTAGCGTAGAAATTATAACTAATCTGGTTTTTCCGTAAATCTTAATTACCTAAGTGTTGCTCGCCTTGACGCGAGCTTATACTTAGTAGGTGTTAGATTTAGAACTCACATCCTGTATGATGCCTTTTACTAAGTAGGTTGGGGTCAATTTCCTAACCTGTTATCTCCTAAACTGAGGTTCGCGAATTCTCAATCGTATTTTAGGAAAGTCATAATATTTGCTTTAGAAGAGATAA
>NWSH02000081.1:386866-400732 GCA_002382865.2 Heliothis virescens | reverse complement strand
GCCCTCACACACGAACAATTCGCCAACTCCAGAGTCGGTCATGCAACCCCAGACCATTATACTGCCGCCGCCGTGTTTTACGGTTGGGACCACACACTCTGGCTTAAATTCTTCGCCCACCCGGCGACGCACAAAGGTCACACCAGGTGTACCAAAAATCTGCAATAAAGAGAAAAATATTGAGTTCCGGAAATAAAAAGAACTTCCTCTATGCATTTAGAATTTAAACCATTTTATATTATTTTGTGAGGGCATTAAATTGACTTACTCACCTCAAAGTTTGATTCGTCTGACCACACAACATTTGACCAATCTTCAGCGGTGAAAGTTCGGTGTTGTAAGGCCCATTCGTACCGAGCTTTTTTGTTGCTGTCGGAGAGCCATGGCTTCTTCCTAGCTTTACAGCCTTTCAGACCAGCTTCCTGAAGTCTTCTACGAGTAGTTCGAGCAGAAATTGTTTTCTTCATTTGTTCTGAAAACTCAGCAGCGAGCTCTGAAGATGTTTTTTTCCTATTTCTTAATGACTCTCTCAGTAACTGACGATCCTGGCGGTCTGTGGTGATGCGTTTGCGCCCGGTTCTCGGTCTATTTTGATGTGATCCGGTAGCAGAGAATCGCTGAATAGCATATTGCACGGATCGGCGCGAACATTTCACAGTTTTGGAAATGTCTACTTGTGATTTCCCTTGCTCATGCAGAAGTTGTATCTGCACTCGTTTTTCTAAAGAAAGTTCGTTTCGTTTTGGCATATCGCAACTATAACACTTAAAACTTTGAAATAAAATACCAAAGGCGCACTAGATCACTGGATGTTATCACAACGAGCGATGGTAGCCAACTAAAAAATAAGTACAAAAATTGTAAAAGACACATTTTATTGCACCCAGGTGTTTTATTGCCAGCTGCAGCATAAGTCATTGTTTTAAAATCTTTGTAGATAACCGACAATAGAATACTTCAACAATAGATTCGGGTTTCTCCCATAATTACCGTGATCGAGCGAAATTTGTAAGGTGCTCAATACTTTTGGCCAAGACTGTAGTAATATAATATTTTTTTTATAAACTTAAATACTTACACAAAAATATTTAGCGTACAAAAAAGACTTTACTTTTTCTTTTCGCAACACTTTTCTTGTTCACTGTACAAATTGTTAAATATTTTAACTTACGTGTGTTTGTTCCGGCAGCTAAAGTCAAATATTTTAAGACCATATTTAAACATTAAAATGTAGTTTTGCAAAAAAGACTATGTACTTACATATTTATTCCTGTACGATATGGATTTTTTAAAATATTTTTTCCTGTCATATTGGCTGAACCTTATTACTATACTTATTTTTTTCCTGTACTTATAAAGGAAAAGGATATTTTTGTTTGGAAGCAGATGTGTTTGTAACGAATAAAGAAATTCTTTCAAAAACTACTGAACCAATTTCGAAAAAAATCTTCACCAATTAAAATGCTACTATTAAACAAACTAGGCTACCTTTATTATATTTGGTTCAAACAGGATACAAAACCACGTAAAACAGCTAAATAAGGAATAATACCAAAAGATAATAATACCAATTATCAAGCCACCATAAATCCTATGGGGTTTTTTTGTGATCATAGTTTATAACATTCAAGGTACGGTTAAATCGTAATGGCCATCTATAAATTGCAATTAATTTTCATAGTTTTAGTTTAAGACAATAGGAAAACGAAGTGATGAATTATGTTCTGTCCTCCATTTTATGTTTATTCCTGTAATCAAATACCAATAACTTGTGTAGGTACCTGGACCTATATTTATACACACACTCGTGGTATACATACATGAATTTGTAAAAAAAACAATTTTTGTCTTCCACTACTGTAATAAGGTTGAAAATCTATTGAAGTTTGATAGATTCGGGTAAGTTGGCCTGCCGTCATCTGTATTTCTTTTGCTCGGCTGTAAATTATACATTAATGCTTCATTTCGGATAGAAACTAAGTTATTATATTATACTAGCCCCTGCCAGCGGTTTCACCCGCTTCCTGGGTGACTACTTTTCGTACCAGGTTAAAAGTAGCCTATGGGTAGCCTTCCTCAATAAATGGTCTATCCAACACTGAAAAAAAAAATTGAAATCGGACTAGCAGTTCCTGAGATTAGCGCGTTCAAACAAACTCTTCAGCTATATATTATAAGTATAGATAAAAATAATCAACAAGAATATTAACCAACAATATCAATTGTGCTTAAATAATTTCGCGTAACCAATGATATAACCAACATTACGGTACAAAAACAATTTAATTTTCGCTTGCAACGAGTTCCGTTGGCCCAAACCTTGGCCCCAATAGCCGAACATTGGCTTGCCTACTTACTTGCACATGATAAATGATGTCGTAATATATTACCAACTTAACTAACTTCTGCTAGCGGTTTTTCCCGATTCCTGAAGAAACTACTTCTCGCAGTTGGATAAAAAGTAGCTTATATGTTATTATGGTATATAAGCTATATTATTGCCAAGTTTTATTAAAATCCGTACAGCCGTTTACGTGTTAAAAAGTAACAAACATACACACGTGATCACAAACTTTCGTCTTTATCGTGAAGTGATACTTTAATATAAGTTTCGTATATTAAAAACACTTGAGAATTTATATTTAGTACAAAAGGTATTTGATGGGTTGAACCTTATTTTCCAAAATGTGAACCTGAAAACCAGTTTTATTACGTGTAAATTCAAATGCGTCATAGGGATTATTAAGTTTCTTTTTACATTTTGATATTTTTTATCATTTTGGGTATGATGTTTATCATGATCATATTATTGTTAAAGCATTCCAGTAGGTACAGACGATAGCATTTCAACGTATACGAATCTGTCAAATTTAACCAATCGAAAATTAACCTCCATTGTGATAAAGTTGAAAATCTCTTGCAGAAATTTGACAGATTGTAGTAACTTGATGTGCTGTTGTGTGTACACTTGTGACATTTATTTTTGTGAGTCAGCCAAATTCCTGATATTTTTGTAGTACAAATTAATTTATTTGGTAATTTATTTATTTCCAGATAAATCCTTTGCTGTTAAGAAGTGTCTTATCTCTGAAATGTAAGTTAATTTTAAACTTAAACATATGTGAGAAGGTTAAAATATTCCGATCTTAAAGTTCAGATGACACAATTTTTATTCTAAAAATATATGTAGGTATATTAAGTCGCTGTAGTCTGATGATTACGAAAATTTAACAAGGAAAATTTAATTTAAAAAATATCCACTTTTTTCTAAGAAGTTTTAATTTTTATCCCTACTTATAAATGCAAAAGTAACTCTGTCTGTCTGTTACGCTTTCACGAATAAACCAGTGAACCGATTTTGATGAAATTTGGTACAGAGATAGAATAGACCCTGAGAAACAACATAGGCTACTTTTTATCCGGGTACGGGAAATAGTTCCCTCGGGTAGCGGGTGAAGCCGCTGGCAGAAGCTAGTTGTAAATATTTTGTTAAAGTGCTGTGTTTAATTATGTAAATAGAGTATTATATCGTTAAATTTTATTTATCTTACACATCTCTATAAAGGCTTTTGCCCTGCAGTGGGACAATACAAGCTAAAATAATACTAACAATAATCTCTATAAACGGTCATTCATAACAAAAGCTAGAAGGAAAAAGATTCAAAAATGCAGTAACATCAATAATCGTCCAAAAAATCTACCACAGACAAAATTAGTTGCACACGATTGCGTTTTTGTCAAACTCCAAGCGGTTTGCGAAACAGAATCGGGGTTTTTTTCCATTACCAAATTACTTTACCGCTACTTCATTTGAAAAGGAAATAATTATTTACTTGCGTATTTCTTAAGTTTTATTTAAGTTACAATAGCTACCTTTGTACCTTGTACAGAGAGCACATCAACATACAATAATCTGTCAAATTTTGCCAATCGAACATTAACCTTCCACTATTGTGATAAGGTTGAAAATCTGTTGAAGTGGCAGGTTGCTGCAGTCTGTATCTTTAGTTGCTCATAAAAATTGGCCAATGCTTCCGAAGAATGGTAATTTGGCGGCTGTGGAATTGTTCGAAAGAGTTACTGAGGCCCTGGAATATAAAGGGCAAGTGAAGGACCATGGACAGGTTTTACTGCGTAAGAGTTTAATATATTTAGGGTTACGTACCCAAAGGGTAAAACGGGACTAAATTACTAAGCCTCCGCTGTCTGTTTCTCTCCAGGCTGTATCTCATAATCTGTGATAGCTAGAAACCTGAATTCTCTTACAGGTTTTTTTTAAGTTTATCGATAGCAAAAAGAATCGATGATTACCCATGCCTAAAAAACGATATCATAATAAGGATATACAGCGCATTTGAAATAGTTTGAATATTTGAAATTTTATTATTGCGCTCCGTATTACCTGTTTATTAGTCACTGAAGAATAAAAACCGGCCAAGTGCGAGTCGGACTCGCACACGAAGGGTTCCGTTCCAATATCTATGAAAAATAAACGTACTTATTACCTACAATTAGCCAAAACACAAATATATGAATAACAAAGTTATAATTTGCGGTTACTGAAAAAGAGCTATATCTCAAAAACCACTAACTGTATCTTGTTCAAACCAATTTTGGTTAGTAGTTTTTATTGAGATCTATAACATATATTTTTTTCAGATTTTTCACTTTGGTAGTTTAGAAATTACAGGGGGGGGGACACACATTTTGGCACTTTGGGAATGTCTTACTCTAAAATGATTGACTTTAGGAAAAAATGGTTTTAGAAACCTCAATCTCATTTTTAAAGACCTATCTATAGACACCCCACAAGTATAGGTTAGATGAAAAAAAATTTTTTTAGTTTCAGTTCCATGTATGGGGAGCCCCCCTCTAATATTATTATTTTTTTATTTTTTCATAAGAATCGTAAAGCGGTCAATGAAATAGATCTACCTACCAAGTTTTAACTGTGTAGTCCTAATAGTTTCGGAATAAAGTGGCTGTGACATACGGACGGACGGACAGACAGACAGACAGACAGACAGACAGACAGACAGACATGACGAATCTATAAGGGTTCCGTTTTTTGCCATTCGGCTACGGAACCCTAAAAAACTTTTATTATGCGATTTGCTAAATGCAAATTTTCTTACTCAAACAGACTTTAATATTTGTAAGACGTATTAAATCTTAAGTCTAGAAAAAGGGGGTTAACGTATATTTAATGTCCACAAAACACAGTCACCAATAAGCTCATCTTTCCCAATTCATCATCAAGAATATCCGCAATACTCAGTAGTTGGACAAAAAAATACGATCATCACACGAGTTGTTCGTAATAATTGTGTAATACTAATGTGGATATGCCCTGAATGGCAGCTGTGAAGCAAGTCGGTCAGCCAGTGATGTAGACGGCGATCGCAAAGTACGGTTTTTTTCTTTTTTTTCTCGCCGGAATACCGGTTTTTTATTGTTATGTTTATTTAAACATGTTTCATTTTGTTTAATAGTTTTTTTTTGTAGTTTTATGAACCTCTAATTTTTGTTACGTGATGTCAGATTTTTTTTGACAAATATTTTTTAATAACATGTTTTTTTTTTGTAATGCGTTTTAGTTCTGTTATATATTCAGCCAATATATAAAAGTTTTTTGTAGTTACAAGAATTTTATTGGACGGATAATGTATGTCTTAATATTAGATTTATCGAAGGTTAAGAGATTGACGTATTAATAAATTGCCTTTGAACTGAAGTGACGCTAGAGATTTTTTTGCAATGTTGTCCAATACCTATATTTTATACTGGGGATATTTATTACTGTTTCAAAGTCACTGTGAATCTTTTGTTTTAAGAATTATTGCGATATTTTTTTAAGTAAAAATAAATGTAATGCTTAGTTACGAAATTGACTTTTTGATAAATTGTCATAATATTTGCAGGTTTGGGTATTTAAGATAACTATTAAAAAATTGAATAATTTGACTATTTAATGCCGAATCTAGCCACGTTTAGAATTACATTAATGTTGAAATATTTTTTTTGCGATTTTTCTTATAATAAGTATTTCAAAAAAACAACAAAATAAAATTGAGTAAAATTAATCAGTTAAACTGTCTGATAAAGGAAAATACCCGCCATTTTCTAGATTTTTATCTTATATTATTGAGATTGCACAGTTGTTTGTGCACGTGACTTATACACGTGAGCCGTTGAGTAATTTTGTTAATGTTGTTTAAGACTTCATAACTTGTAACGACCGTGACTTCGAAACGAGCAAACAAATAACTTTGAATTGAAACTGTTCTTAGAAAAGTTGCAATTTACTATTTTTCTTTAGTATTTTAAGAGATAAATTTTGAATGAAAAATAATGACATGTCTTTTAAGTTGTGTATTGTAATACCGTTTTTTTTCTACGTTGACTCTAAAGAGGTTATTATTTTTATAATGATTTAAGTCAAAATGGACATCTACTATTATCAAAGGTGACGGAAAAAAATCTCTACACCATGTATTTACGTTGATGGTAAAATATTGTGAATATTATATTATTGGTATTCCGCTAGAAAAATAATTATAATAACTCGCGATCGTTATATTTTAAAATAGCTTATGACAATCTCGAGACTATTGTTGCAGAATTTATTAGAAAAAAAAAAACTATTTTTATTCATAATAGTTTCACGGGCACATCACTAAATTAATTTAATATTCGTATAATAATACGAAACTTGGACGTTATCTAAGCTGTCACCCGATTGGCGGACTTAAGTTTTGACTTGACACATGAACCAACCACATTTATCGTGAAATTGTTACAGAATAATAATATGTTTGAATATGAGCTGGGTCGGATATTTTGCAATTAAGTGTAAATACAGATTTTAGGCTGCTTTGAAAATCTAGAGTGGCTGCAAGACAATTTCACCTATAAAAAATGTGTCTGTTCATTTATGGCCTGTTTATTTTTAAGGTAAAAAATTAAATTCGTGAAAAACTACCATAAAATTATTTTTTCTCTCCTCTTTAATAAATGCTATATTTTTTTATAAAATATACCTAAGTATTTAAATAAAAAAACAACAATATTAAGATTTGCCTAATTAAATGCAAGATGTTATATGACTGTTTTTTCCTATACTATATACCTAAGTATAAATAAATCTAAATACATTTGTTTAAATTAAGGTGATTATTGCTAAAAATAACTATTTTAATATTATGACTCAGAGTGTATTTTGGTACCTGGTATTTTGTACTTGGAATATTTACCCAAATATAAAAAATCTAAACATTTTTCCTTGGGTTTTTTTATATACAAAGTTCAAATATAATAAAACTGGATGTTCCCCGCGGTTTCGGCCGGGCGCCGGGGGCTACTTCCAAATACCTGGACAAAAAATAGTCTATGTTAGATATTCGCAACAGTGAAAAAAAATCGGTCTTACCTAGTTTCAGAGCCTTTAAGGTACGAAGAAACAAACGTTTTTTTTATATATTATACTAGTATAGACAAAACCGCTATACTTATAGGAAATTTGCAGTATCTTATAATGTATGCACTTGCATTATTTATCTAGAGACAATATATTATTATTATATAAAAACGGCAGACAGGTCTAGAGGAAATAACCTATACTACTTTAAATCGTTTGACTCATCTACCATACGGAAGGAACAATTTAATTATATTTATCATATGTATAACCTTCAATATAGAGGAAAGAATGGTTGCAGTCAGTCTTTCTTTTCCTGGCTTTTTGAGGGTTAACAACTTTCTTCGAGATTGGTATGCACAGACAACAGCAGGTCAACGTATACGAATCTGTCAAATTTTACCAATCAAACATTAAACCCACATTGCGATAAGGTTGAAAATCGATTGCAGAAATTTGACAGATTGTGGTAACTTGATGTGCTGACGTCTGTACATGAAGTTTTACTGATTAAACTTTACATAACTGTGAAAGTAAGTTCTGTCTGTTTCATTCGCCTAGCCTTTTCCCAATATCAATGTGTTTAAGTCCTATATTGGGATCGGCTTCTAGTCTAATCTGATGCAGCTAAATATCAGTAATTCAGTACTTTACATAAAACGACTGCCTATCTGACCTCCTCAACTCAGTTACCTGGGCAACCCGGTACCCTTGCTAAGAGTGGTTGTCAAACTTTCTGGCTTCTGACACCCTTAACAACTGTCAAAGACGTTCAAATGACAGTCGGGACCCACTATAATGCTTGTCTGTTTCAAGAATATTCAAAACCAATTTTGATGGCGTATGATGATTGTGAAGAAATTTCAGTATTTTTCTTTTTCAAGCCCTGATACATTTTCGAAGCACCATCTTCAAGCCTACGTTAACCATTATGAAAAACAATAAATAAACTTTAAACCACATTTAATAAGAGCACAGCAGTTAAATCTGTGAGCAGGTGTGTCAAATAGTTAATTTGGAAGTACCATAACTTAACTGTAGCGGTTAACGTAACGCCGTTTGTATGGGATTATCGTTTGTATGATATTTAATTGGTCGTGTTTTGAATGACTGATTGATGAGAAGAACTATTTCCAATAAGGGTATATTTTTATAATCATATCTGTACTAATATTATACAGCTGAAGAGTTTGTTTGTTCAAGCCAATTTCAGTAACGAATAGTCCAATTTGAAAAATTCTTTCAGTGTTAAATAGCCGAAAATTGGCTACTTTTTATTTCGGTGGGTGGAATAGTTCCCAGGGCACGTGGTTACAAGCTAGTTTGATGTATTTTTCTATTATTATTTTTTATAACACATGACACACACAAGAAATACATAAAGGTTATATACAACGGCGAGCTTAACCCAGAATTGGGTTCTCTTACAGCCAACCTTAAAGAGATAGAGAGATTCGATAGGGGTAGGGTAAATTACAAGTGCACAACTTAAAAAAAAATAAAAAAAAAATAATGAAACAAACACACTAATTATATTTCAATAAACTAAACATATACATGTAGTTAAGCTACACTATGCATAAACATAATACATATAGAATATAATATATTATAATTAATTAAGTATTATTTGGACAAGTTAAGATTGATCAACTTACCCGTTGACACCAGAAAAAGCGTCATATCTTTACATTAATTATTATTAAACAAAACAGTGATATGTCATTTAAACACGTTCTTAAACAGAACTAAGCATTAAGATCGTGTCTCATGATTGATTCGTGAATATTATGACAAAATTACAGGGAAATGCGTCAGCAAATGATTGGAAAACAACGTATTATTAACTTGTCGTAATTAATTAGCTAATTGTTCTAGTACATGGCATGATACCTTCTGATCTTGAGTCGTATTATTTGCATGGTTTAATTAATTCACTAGCTTCCGCCAGCGTTTTCACCCACTTTCCTGTGGGAACTACTGCGCGCGCCTGGATAAACAGTAGCCTGTAGCCTTCCTCGATAAATGGGCTACCTAACACTGAAAAAATGGTAAGCAACGGGCAATGAAATCGCAATGTGTAAATGGGCCTTTAAGTACATAGAAGCATGTGCATAGTAAGGGCAACAAAGTGGTATTAATTGCATACATTTCCGCAGCACATGGTTTAATACGAAACCACTCTCGTGTTTGCTTACGGGAATTAATTTATACTGTGACGTCATTTGTACTAGAATTACTAGAACTTAGGTTTGACTAATTAAACACATTTCTGGGAAATCCTTAATGATTACACTAGTTACCGGTAATACTATGGTTATTGCACCAAGATATTGTTTGAATCCGTATCTAGGCAGCGGGATTGTTCGTACGCAACGGGGCATGGTACACAAAAGGCTCAAGAACGAACACGGTGGGTTTTAGTTAGTAAGTAAGAGCCTGACACTCCCTCACGCTGCACCCACAGCGGGATATACTCAGTTATATACTTGAGTCCAGTCAATGACTCATGAAAACCAGTGGAACTTTTCTCATTATAAAAATATGGTGAAACCCCACATAATGACTTTGTATGAGCCTTTCTGAATGCACCAAGGTCAACTGGTGGTCATACGTTACCACAAAACTGCTTGATGAAGCAACTGAGTTTACTAATAAGTACTGGTTTCCAATTAAAATATCGACCTCTCTTTAGGGTTCCGTACCCAAAGGGTAAAACGGGACCCTATTAAGAATTCACATGTTGTCTGTCCCCGTGCTGTATCTTATGAATTGTGGTAGACAGTGGAAACTTTTATAGATGATGTATTTCTTTTGCTGTAAATAATGAAAACTAGAATCAAATAAGTGGTCAAAGTCAAAATCATTTATTCAAAGTAAGCTAATTAGTATTTTAGGGGGCTTCTATAATATTAGTATTTTTTAGATAATGGCACGGAACCCTTCATGCGTGAGTCCTACTCGCACTTGGCCGGATATTCTTACAGTACTCTGTTAAAACATCCTCTTGGAGAAATTAAAAGCATAAAACTTAAAGTGGGCACGACGGCTTCCAGTCCAGCTGTATGCAACCGATAACCAGTGTTTAACATGGAGCGACTGCCTATCTGACTTCCTCAACCCAGTTATCCGGGCAACCCGATACCGCTAGGTAAGACTGGTAGTCAGACTTTCTGTCTTCTGACTATCCGTAGCGACTGCTAAAAATGCCCCCCAAGTTATCGTGCCTTCCGAAACACGGAAGAACTGGCCATAACAAGATGCTCATTGGTCATCCATCCACGTACCGACCGCGCCAAGAGTTGCTTAACCTTATGATCGATTGATCTGCACTTAAACTTACCAGCTCTTCAATTATTATTAGACCTTATAAAATTATGAATGCTAATAGAGATGTTATTGCATTGTTTGCTAATAACTTCCATTTGGTTTCCGCATGGATTATTTCAAGGTTAAGTATAACTATTAAGTTTCCTTAGCCGACTGTATCGTTGTGACATAAACAAGGATTGTCTATGAATTCAATAGGATAATACTATTAATTAGTAATTAAGACGTGGGTAATTAAAACTAATTCATTGGATGATGATGATGTGACAAAGATACAATGACTGTTTGTAGTTTATATACTCCAGAAGTGAATATGATATTTTAAAGTTAACAAGGCAGCAAAATATTTGTTTTTTACTAATAAATATTGAAATTGGCTTCTAGTTTTTACTTGAATATGACATTTTATTTACATTAATTTGATTACTAAATGTCTGCAAGTCACCAATCAATCAATCAAATGACTGTATAGACAACAGCAGGTCAACGTATACAAATCTGACAAATTTTACCAATTGAACAGTAGCCAACCTTCATTGTGATAAGGTTGAAAATCGTTTGCAGAAATTTAACAAATTGTGGTAACTTGATGTGCTGTTATCTGTACAGTCGACAGCAAGTCAGTGTACACAAATCTGTCAAATTTCTGCGATCGATTTCCAACCTTATGACAATAGTGAAAGGTCAATGTTTGATGGGTAAAATTTTACAGATTTGGGTACACTGACTTGCTGTCGAGTGTACAATGTACATGGCAACCCAGAGAAACATGTCGTGGTCTCAAAATGGAACGGATTGTCATATTCGTTGGTTCAGTTATTAGGTCACCAGAGGCCTCAAAGGTGAACACTCGTCGCGGAGCGCAGACTGCCTCCATAGGCAGTTTTGAGACGGCGAACACAAGTGTGTCACCAGCTGCTGATATCGCTGACGAAGCTTTGCTCGCCGCCGTCGCACGCGCCTCTACACCGGCCACTGTGACATCACGCGTAGGTACGACGACCCCTGTGCCTGCTTACGCCGATATAGTCGCTAAGAAAACACCTGCAGCGCAGACAAAGCGACCAATTGTTAAAGGGGTTAAACAGAAACAGAAGAGCTGCCTGTTCACCCAGAAGGATAACCGGGTGCAACCGAAGGGACAGGCCGACAAGGATGGCTTCATCGTGGTACAGAAGAAGAAAAAGAAGCCGAGCCAAAACAAGTGCGGCACTGCACCGACCGGACCGAAGTACTTGCTGCGTCCCGCTGTACCAGTGACGCCGCTGTACGTGTCCAGGCTGCATTACTCTACTAAGGCTGAAGAGATTGTAGAGTACATACAGATCAAAACGAAGTTGACTTTGAGGGTTCAGAAGTTGGAATCACGTCACAATGCGGATTTTAATGCCTTTGTGGTGAGAGTGCCAACTGAGCATCTCTCAAAGTACATGGATCCGGAATTTTGGCCGAAAGGTGTTGTTTTCCGGCGATTCCGTGGCCGGATACCCGATACCGCGCGATACACGACGCCGACGCTGCACAATAGTAGTAATCGTGTATAATTATAAGTATAATTTGTATGTATTAGTATATTTATATTTTTANCTAATAAGAATAATAATAAACAATAATAGTATTTGAGTGCGTTTATACATAGTATCAAAAGAATCTCAGCAATATCGAATATTTTTTTTTGGCGTCTAAGCGTGCATGGCTGACACTTACTGCCGCATTCACCATCATTCACCGCAGTGACGAATCAGTTATTTCAACCAAAACTAAACACAGGAAAGAGGAACCAACAGCTGCCGGCGAAGAAGTCGCGGCGTGGCACTGGCCGGCCGGGTGCCGGCCGGTGCTGGCCAGTGAGTCCTGCATCGTAATGCGGCGCCTGCCAAGACGACGGCGTCAAATTGACATTTTATTTATTTTGTGTGTTTTTACTGTTATTTTGATTTTTAGTTGTCCTATTGTACATATAAATCACTAGTTTTAAGTGTATCAAATAGCGAGGCACCCAAATGCACAGCGATAGTGTTGGATATGATGTAAGTGCATGTCAATCTTCAACTTCGCTGGATGCCCTGCAGAGATGCCCGCTGTGCCCCCAAGCACGGTTTTTTAAAGGTAAGCGGGGTTTGAATGTGCACATTGGGAAAGTCCACAAATCCCAATGTGCAGTTCCTCTAAACCCAACCCCGACAACCTCAGCAACCGACACACCCATTTTGGAACCGTTTTGGAAGAAACTTTCCAAATTCAAAAACACAATTCCGATATTAAAGCGGGTTCCCCGTGGCGCCAGGCCTTTAGTAGCTCAACATTTGGCAGGTTGTGTCCGCTTGGCGGTACGGGAGAACTCGCAACGTGCTTGGGAGCACTTACTTACCTTCCCTTATAGAACTTTACATGTTCAAAAGAATTTGGCCTCCAAAAAGTCATTAACGACCCAAATTAAAGATAATTGTAATATTTCGGCCATAGATGATTTTGACACAAAATTACCCGCAGGATCTACCAGTTTGAAGAGCATCCCTCACTTGGTAGAATCCAAATTAAGTGAAGGTGACATAAGCGGTGCAGCGCGGATTCTCTTCAGCAGCGATGTGGTGGCACCGTGTTCTCCAGAGACGCTTTCTGCTCTGGAGAGTAAACACCCTGCCCCATCTGATGACCTTTCCTTTCCCGACCCTCCTGATTCGGACGCTCATACCCTCACCGTTACAGGTCGACAACTGATCACGGCTATAGGCTCCTTCAGAAGCGGTTCCGCAGGCGGCCTCGACGGCTTGAGCCCGCAACATCTCAAGGACCTTACCTGCCCAAGCGCCGGGGAAGCTGGTGAGTCGCTCCTCAAGGAGCTTACAGCCCTGATCAACCTTATGCTCTCCGGCAAGGTGGACGAGGCCGTCATTGCCGTCTTGTATGGAGCAAACCTTTGCGCTTTACGCAAAAGGGATGGCGGCATTCGTCCAATTGCTGTAGGGACTACATATCGTCGTATGGCAGCTAAAATTTGTTGTAAATTTTATAGCGAGGGTGTTTCGGAAAAATTTCAGCCCCTTCAGCTTGGCTATGGGTCTAGAGGGGGCTGCGAGGCTGCCGTACACGCATTGTCGACCTACCTAAATTATGGC